>JAOWBC010000904.1:5092843-5107089 GCA_028566105.1 Hypoplectrus providencianus | reverse complement strand
AGCAGCAGCAGCGTGGTTTGAGGCCAGCAAACGGCTTTGAACAGGGGGAAAATACCCAACAAACAGAATATTCCACTTTTCGAGGTCAGCTCCAACGGCTAACAGCCCTCTTTCGTTAAACTCTTTAGGTTAAGCGGACACTCGTCTGCTTACTTTTCCGCTCCCCGTTTCCTCCCCCTCCTCTTCCTCCCATGTGCCCTGGATTTTAAGAATAGGCCCTGCTGAGCTGATCCTTTCCCAGCTGCTCCAGGGTTTGGACGTGGCTGCCTTTGTGGCTCAGTCCGAGGCTGAAAGATCATCCAGCCCCTTGTGCTCTTTCATGAGTGCCAGCCCCTCCATTAGCTTCAGATATACAGCCTTCTGTGATAAGACACGGGGGGAGGACAGGAGGGACTAGGGGGTGTTATAATCCCATGGATGCATACAGGTGGCCCCGGGCCTGAATGCTGGCCTACTTCTCTTACCCAGTTTTTCTTTGGCCACAATGAAGTTGGCGTCAATGGTAATTCAATATGGATGAGTCTTGTGGTGAGGACAGTAAACGAACGTCTTTGGAAAATCTCAAATGCCAAAAGTGAACTTGCACGAAAGAGTGAGGCATATCTTACTTCCCCAAACACACTAAATCACACTCTTATTTTCCTTTCATCATCCTAACCACTAAAAAACGCCCGAAGCAAACTGTAAACAGCGTCACTAGTTTCAGTGCAGCAACTCAGCTGAGGATTAACCAAAAAAAGGAATGTAAAGTTCTCTCCCTTTAAGAGGCGGAGCCAGGCGTCCCAGATGGCCGGCTGGGACTTCGACACTTTTGGTGTTTTTGTCAGCCAGTCATGAGAGACTTTGTGACAGTGACGACGGCCAGGGGAGGGATTGTGCAATTCAATGGGCCGCTCTTTGTCACGTAGGCCCAGGGTGCCGCTGGCCGCCTGTTTATGGCTGCTTATCAGGCCTGTAACAGGTGGTGGTGTTTTTCCAGCCTTTCTTCTTCTGCTGCACACAGCTACACCCTGTACTTTGGTGTAGATAAGAGCATTTTTGTTTTTTTTACGAGCTGTAGGCTAAATAATACACTGGAACATTTACATAGGAACAACATTAAAGGGTATACAGTATATCCTCAATATCTGAAGTCTAAGTTAAAGTTAATGCCCTTTGCTCTCACATTTCATCTTGTTATCACTTTATAAAAAAACAAATGAGATTAAGATTTACTATTTTTAGTCATTAAGCCCTTTTTTTAATGTTTGGAAATGACACAATGAGATAACTAGTGATATTTTCTTGAGGTTGCAATCAGTCATTTTTGTAGTATTTATTTAAAAAGCTTATTTGTACTGACAGTAAAGTAGTAACATAAACAATTACAATATTTTATGACTCATTTACTGTTATAATTTGTTTATGTGTGCTGATATAAACTTTTTTTGCCATGTGTAATGCAGAAGTTGGTGATTTATAAATCAACTTAGCTGTTTTTAAAAAAAAATATCTATGTTTTAATTTCTAGAATTGGCTGACAATATAAAATATTGTTTGTCTTAACAATAATGTCAAACATAAATCTGTTTCTCTAGGTCCCATCATTTCATAAACGGGTTTTACAGCCATGATGTGTTTATTCAACCACGTGGTCTTATCTAACAAAGTACAGTCTGTCTGCTTTCTGTTCGACCTTTGTTCAACCTCATTCACTCCAGATCTCATCTGCACAGCTGTGCTTTACTGTAGCCAGCGTTTCTGAGTAAAACAGGACGTTATTCTTTTCCATTTGGACCATCTTCCCATGGCCATCATCAAAGCATGTGACATGATTTTGCCCACACTGTGATTGTAATTGCTGTGAAGCTAAAGCCTTCTCTCTTTCCTTCCCCCCTCTGTCCCTGCAGAGCAATATAAGCACCACTGGTTCCCAGACAGGCCCTGCAAGGGTTCAGGCTACAGATGCATCCGCATCAACCACAAGATGGACCCACTGGTGGGGCAGGCGGGCCAGCGCATCGGCCTGACCATCCAGCAACTCTACCTGCTGCTTCCCAGTGAGCTCACGCTCTGGGTGGACCCCTTCGAGGTGTCCTACCGCATCGGCGAGGACGGCTCCATCTGCGTCCTGTACGAGTCGCAGCCCTGCTCCGTAGGAATGCCGGCGATCGCGGCCGCCAGCTCCCCCTCAGGAAACAGCGGCTCGGGGAGCCCCATGGTGGACAGTCACATCAGCTGCAAGGAGGAACTGATGGTGCTGGGCAGAACCAGTCCCTCCAAATCCTTCAATATGATGACTGTGTCCAGTTAAAGAGGCACACCGTCACCCCGGCCTACTTTTGTTCAGGGTCACGCCGTGGTTGGTCAGATCACATGGCCAGATCAGGGTGAGCCTTTTTAAAGCTAAGAATATGAAATGAAATAGTGAAAGAAGAAAAAAGAAAAGAAAAAAACAGAGGATGTGGCCTATCGTCCAGGTGATGGAAACCTTGTAGGTTTGATATTTTTTACCCTCTCCCCCCATTATCATCTGTTCTGTTGTGTCATTGGATCAGCTGGGCACTCCGCTTTTTTTAGGAGAAGCTTTGTGGAAATGGAACTGTTGGGGCAGCTAAACCAACCAACCAACCAGGAACCCCCATGGAGACTGGCTCCACCTCCCTCTCCTCGACTGTAAACAGCATGGTGATCAGCTCCATCTCTGAAGGGGCTGTCATTGACTTTGCACTTTCTTACTTGTGGTTACTATGGGTACATGTTCAACACAGCACCGCAAAACACCAAAACCTAAATTGTAAAGGAATTTTTTTATCAGGAATTACCCCTTGAATTTCAAAATCCAGAGGTTATTCAATTTGTTTTGTTTCCTGGGTGGGGAAGAAGTTGAGGTTTAGACTGAGCCTTTCACAATCCAAGCTCAAGGTAAAGAACCACCCAATGAGAGCATCTCTATTTTCTATAAGACCCCTTTTGGACCACAGGGAATTAGTTTTCTTTATCTTGCAGCTAGGGAAAAGGTTTTTCAGTCTGAACTTTGCCTCCTCCCCCTTCTACCATCAACACCGAGCCTCAGAAAACCTTCATCTCAGCCTGTATGTAAGTGCAAGTGGAATGTGTTGTGACACCTGCTACCTGTGGATATCAGTGTGTCCTGTTGCACTGTCACCCTCCCATCACCCATGTATGTGTAGCTTTCCGGGGGAGGGCCAGGGGATCCGTCTCCTCCTCCCTCCCCCAAGTTAATGAATGTTGTTGAAAATCACAATCAAGTTCCTGTGTTTTTTAGTTTGCCCCTTTTCCTCCCCACCACTTTGTCATCTCCTGCATCGCCAAAACTCAAAGTGTAGCAAAAAGGAGGGGGCCTATTTTACCCAAATTTTGGTCTCGTGGCCCTGCTAGAATTGACATTGAATGCACTTTGACGTGAGATTGTGTGGGATGTGTACTTTAGAGAAAATCGCCTGCATTCCATCCATTCGAATGTCATCTTTTCACACCGTTTTTATTGCCCTCCCAGTTTTTAGCCGTTTGTTCATACTGTAGCTCCCACGTTGGGATAGGCTGATGTCTATTTAAATCGGGAGTGTGCAACTCTGGATTTCAAAACCTTTTTTTTTTTTACACTGTATTTGTGAACATTTCAGAGCTGTTGATTTTTAGGTGGAGAGTATTTTTGGTGGTATGTTAGAAACATTCTGTCATCCGTTCATATGGCACTGTTCGCTCTGGCGGGATGCAGAGCTAAGCTGTTTCCCCCCCAGACACACACAGATGGTGATTTGTGTTGCTGATAGAAAAAAAACAAAAAAAAAGAGTTAGTCTGAAAGGTCTGGACTAAGTGATGACTGTGTGAGACTTTGGCCAAAAGGGAGGTCTGGAGCACCGACTGTTCAGAGATTAATTTTAACTTGAATTAAAAACAACACCGGGCCTTGTCAGCCTTCTACTTTCATTTCGCTATTTCCAAGGTCTTGTAAAAAGGAGAGACTTATCCTTATGTGTGCATTGGAGGTGCATTGCCTTACGAAGACCTCATTGTCATGAATTATGAGCCATTCGTGATTTTTAAACCAATATCAGGCTTATGCGAGCCAGCCTGATTAATGTGCTGCCTGGACCCTCTCTGGAGGCGTCCCTATTCCAGCCTGGCAGCTTCAAACCTCCTCCACTCCTCCTGGCGTGGGGGGTTAGAGTGCCTCAAGTGCCACATATCACCCCTCAGCTCAGACCTCCTGTTCAGCCAAAAGCGAGCCAGCGGGGCTGCTAGCTGACCCCCTGTGGATGCAGGTAGACTTAATGTGACACATATCATCATCCATCACCGTGGGGAGCCGGGTTAGGGAGGCGGGGATGGGGAGCTGGTGTGAGAGAGGGGGGGCCAGGGCCGGACTCTCTTTGTCCAGGGCAGCTAAAATCCCTCCAGCCCCCCTTCTGGACTTATTCAACATCCCCCTAACCAAGCCGTCGACCCTCCCTCACAGGTGATGGATAAAAAAAACAAACCAGCACACGCGCCTGGCGTGCTCGAGCTGCACTAGGGGGGCTAGTGAGAGACGACGAAACATGGATCAAAGATGAAGAATTGAGGGTACTAGGCCATTGTTTTCTGTTTTCATCTCACTGGACTGCGCTGCACTCGATTACTGAGTTTGAGTAGCAACTTTGTTTACATGCATATGAAAGGGTGTGATGGCTGTCTAAAGTACCCCAACTTCACTCCCGGTCGTGGGGCTGAGCGGTGAACAGCACGCTGGAACAGATGCTCCTGGCCGTGTTTCGGGCCTTAGCCGCTGGCCAAATCTGTCACGGCCGGCTGGTTTTCCGCTCATCACCAGACCTATGGGTGTTTAAGCTCCCCTAAGCCTGAGAGGATCATGGGTAATAGAGCTATAGCCTTTGACGCACTGCAACCCCCTAACCCCTCTCCCCTGCTCTCTGCTGATACTCCCTTCAGCAATCTGTGAAAAGCAGTGATTCCATGTTGGCCAGATGGAGAGGAGCTCGCTGGGATGGGAGCCCAGAGCTTCAGTTTCCTTGGTGGACACCAGTTTTAAAATCACGCTGCTCCATTATAGCTTTTTTTTTTTTTTTTTTTTTTTAAATGTCACGTGACAAGATGTTATGAGATTGGTCTATATTTCGGACACGGGATGATCATCTCGTCTCACTTTTCTCTAGATGTATTTTATGGTCACACTGGTAGATTTTCCCATCTTTCCACTCTGCCATCCCCATTATTCTCCTCTTCATCCTCTTTTTTTAAAGAGGATTTTTAGTCTGGTGATCTAACCCACTTTTAACTGTTTTTTAGACCTACAAAATGTCAAAAAATCCCCTTCAACACCTTCTCAACTGTTCTACCACCACCCGAAAATGGTTCAAGTCCTCAGTAATATTGATTATTTAAATGGCATCCATTCAGCTTGTGCGCACATAGGTTACAGAACTGTCGTGAGAGTGCTTTGAGTAGTCAGAGGTAAAATAGCACATAAAATGCACTAAATATGTCAAGTTGAAGTTGTGACATTTTTTTGAGACGCGAGGAGTCTCTCCTGGAATGTATTGCCAAACTCAGGCCTCGGACATTCAATAAATACCCTTGTGGAGAAGTTGTGCATGTTAAGACATGAAACAGGAAGGGAACAGCAGTTTCGTTGTTGTTGTTGTCGTCAAAATTGTCATCGATTAGTTGAATTATTGCCACTTTCACATTTGAGGTGTTTTACATATTGTAGAATGTATTGTAACTGTACAACATATGGTAGAGTACATAACATTACACATGGGAAGTGCCAATAATTACTATCCTGAGGTGTTTTTAGATTTATTCCTTTTTGTATTTCATCTTTTAACATGGATAACGCTTTTCGTAAGTGAAGCCATTTGTGATGGGAGTGTTGGCAAGGACCAAAGTTGTTTTGGTAAAAAAAAAATTAGTTTCCATGATCTGTAAGTGTAGACGTATCCTTTGTTTTTTTCTTTTTCTTTTCAGTTTTTCCTCTTTTTTTTTTCTATTTACGTACAAAACCAGAAAATAGACAAAAAAATCTGAGCTTACCCAAGAAGAAAAGCTGTCTATCTTGTGATCTCATGTCAGTACATCTTTATCGTGTTCAGTTTTCTTTTCCTTGGGTATGTTGTGATGAACTGCTGTAAATTTGTACAGTTCATGTAAATTGATTGTGCGGAAGTTGTACAGATTTCTATATTTTGGAAGAAAAGTTTTTTTTCTCTGTAATAAAAGATTTCCTATCTTGGCATCATATCCACTGTGAGCTGTGTCATTATTTACAGGGCAATCCTTGAAAGCTCTTGAGTTTTAATTTGTAAGGTGGTAATAACCTTAATTTCAAAAACTGTAACCACAATTCCACAAAGTCTTGAACAAATTCTGGTAATACACAAGCATTTAATCTCTAAATTTCATATACTCCCTAATAAATTCTTGATTTTCTACATAATCTGGTGCTTCACCTACAGAATAATACTTATAAACAAACTCTTAATTTACTCTTCAATCACTAAATGATGATGAAAACTTAAAATCTTATGAACTGCTGGTAAAATAACATCAATATACCTGATTGTCTATATGAGTGAATTCTTTTTTTTTTCTTCTTTATTTTAGTAACTGTTTAGATGTGATAATAAAGTCTTAGTCTGTACATTTTCAGTCCAGCAACCTTGAAAGTACATTAATTTTAAAGCTATATGAATCCTTTCCTATAAGAAAATAGCTTCCCTGTAATTTGACCTGTAGAATACTTCCACTAAACATAATCTGGGTTGTTTACACCACAATCACATCAAATGAATGTAATGAAGAAATGATCATATTGTACATACTGTATGTACTTTACTGAGGCAATGAACCAGTTGGGAAAGCTTAAACATGCTCTTTGAACTAGGTTTAGAGACCCTGTATGTACTATTTTTAAATATATAATGACTTTTTAATTCTGTAAGCCACATATTAACTCAATAAATAAAAATTAATTTAATTTAATGGTCTATCCAAAGGAGGATCCTAGACCAAATGTACATTCAGAGCTGCTGAAAGCCAAACCTTCATGATGTGGCCCCACTGGGACCTGGATTGGAATTTGACCTCCCAGTCTTTGAGGACTGAGTGGGCCAGCTGTGCCAAAAGGACTGGAGAGGAGATCAAGTCAGCAGTTCTCCTTCCCCACGATCATTCGTCTCTCTCTTGGGAGAGTAAACTGCACTTACTGTATTAAAAGATTTCAGGTCACACATTCTATAAGCACATTATCCTGCTGCACATCTGACGCGGCTCCGGGGCTGAATTTGATTTACTTTGAAAGGAACGAGGCTCAAATGGTGCCATGATTTGTGTTTAAACAAACATGCAAACTGAGAAAAAAAACTGTGCTCTGCTGATGGGCTGGATGACAGTCAGTAATGTTGATGTAGCTCCATATTTTGGGAGTAAGTGGAACATTTCCTAAGCCTTTTTGCTGCTTTCCCTTAAAAGGACTGCTGCCTGTCCCGATCGGCAAATCCAATCACTTCACGTCCAAATGCACGTGATGTTTTTGAACATTTGGAAATAAAACTCAGCGCTCCATTCTGTGTCCAAATGGAGCTGCCTGTGCTTCCACCTCTTAAATGATAGGATGTGACAGATGGTACCCTTAGCAAGGTTCCTCTCAAAATATAAGAAAAAACTCTGACAGGGTACTGATATGCACAATAACGCTGCACCCGAACCAGCTGAGTCTGCAAAAGCCAGAGTTTGGATTAAGACTGCAATTCTTTGCAGCACTGAATCCCCCAGGTTGCTTAGCAGCAGGCGGAAAAAGAAAAACATTTGGCTCGGTTTGACACGCAGACAAAGGAGGGAACGAGAAGAGCTGGTTTAGCTGGAGCCGAGGGCGTGGGGGGTGGAGGGCACTGAGAGGGAAGGTGACTGCGCTTGTGTTTAAGTCGGGCTTTAACTCTCCAAACATTGGTAAGCATGAGGCCTCAACAGCTGGGGATTGTGGGTACTGTAGTTTAAAATGAGTGGAGCCTGTCAGCAGGAGACACAATTAAAGGTTTCAGTTAGACACTTTTGGTGCACATTCTTCATGTTAAATTCCCTGTTTGAGCTCAGTATTAGCAGGTCAAAGATCACCAGTGTGCGTCTGCTGACCAGTGGTGGAAGAAGTACTCGGGTCCCATGTTTTATAGAGAAATCGGGGACTGGGGAGTGTTAAACTTTCTGTGACCACAGAGGGCAGGAAACAGCATTCACTCAGGGTTTAAATATTGCAAGGTTAAGTAGAGTAAAAGAAGCAAAAGAGGAAGTACCAGTGATATTTACATCGGTAGAAAAAGTATCAAATCCCTTACTTAAGTACGAGTACTACACAAGTTACTCTACTGCAAGTAAAAGTCCTGCATGCAAAACTTAGAACAAAAAGATCACCATCAAAGTACTCACTATGCAGAAAGGACACACTTGAGTTGTTTATGTATATATATTTTTTCCTGTTTAATCTCAAAGTAAATGTACTAAGTTACATTTCATCGCTGCTGCTGACTGAAAGGCCCCGTGTCGGTTCTTTAGTAGGAAAATATCATCTGTGGAGGGAAGTGACTGAAAAAAACATCCAACAGTAACACAAAGCACAAGTGATCCAGATTTAACAGGATTTTGCAATCCTCCCTGGACAGGGTTTTGCAATGAATCATTTGAGTAAGATGTTCTGACGTGTTATTCATTGCTGAAAAATAAGAAGTGAAATCCAATGGTTGTGCTTGTTCTGATCATTTTGATGATATATGATATGCCCCTAAACGTTAACTTTATAAAGACACGATTTATGCTTCAGGCCAAATTATGGAAACAAACTTTAATACACTTTTATGTACAAGTAGATATCAGCATGAATCTGTTCTGAGGATATTAAATCTTCATTTTATTCAAATTCTATTGCAGCATATGTCAGAATGTCATCAAATTGCATTGGAGTTTCAGCCTGGCACTGATGAAACTGCAGTGTAATATTTTCTGCCCTCCCCTCCCACTCACATAGCAACAGAGGTCACCCTGTAGAGATGGCCTGATTAGTTAGAAAGTTCCTGAAGGTGTGGCTGATTACCATGGAAAAAAGAGGCGATCACTTCGTCAGACTATTGCCATCTAATGCAATAACACAGTAATGGCGAAGAATGATGATGTCAGGCCACTATAGTATGTCTAAAGTTCAACTTCCACTTAATAATTTCCCATTTTCTGACAAAAATGTACATGTCAGCTGACTCTACTCTGTCCTCTGAGCTGTGGCAACATCGACGTACACAATCTGAACAATGCGTACATGCAATATGTTGCTGTCTGAGAACAAAGGCCTGGTGAGTGACAGTGAGCTTGGTGTGTCTGCCATCGCTGGGGGCTGCTGGGGGCAGACATCTGGGACCCGCTTTATTGCCAACAAGATGACAGGGAAGCCCTCCTGCAGAGAGTGTGTGTGTTTAGGTTCCTCTGACAAAAGCCTTGCTGCAGCTGCATAAGTCACACAGCCTTTTCTTTCTTTTTCCAAATGTGCCTCATACTGAAAGCTTTTTATGTGGGCTTCTCAAAGTCAGGTGTAGGGGGTGAAAAGGGCTGCCACGCATCCCCAGTACAAAGACGTTTTATTATGTATTTTATTATAAAAAAAATAACTGAAATCTTTTCCTGGAAATGTCTGGTACAAAGCCTTATCAAATGTTTTTCCACGGCCAAATATATTAGGACCGGTACAACGGAAAACCACAGCTGTGCAGTACTCCAGTGTGTTTTTCCACTGGGTTTCCACTTTATTAGTATCCTCAGGAGTGTGTGTGCGTCATCCAGAGAGCCAAGGACAAGTTGATTCCTCTTTGAAAACAGATCCCTGCCCTGTCGGTGTAGGTCTCTAGAGTACAGAGGCTATACCAGCCATCTCTCCTCTCCTTCCCCTCAGGGCACTATTCATCCTCAGCCCTGACATCTGCTTTGCCCCCGCTGAACACACCCTTCCCGCCAGCATCGATACAGGGACAATGAGGGAAATAGAAGACAGCGGGGACAAAGACGTCCAGCTTGGGCCGGCCACGTCACTAATGCTGGGTGGACTGACGGAGGGAGGGGTTACTTGTTGTTTGGAGAAATCCGATAGGCGCCGTTTATGTCACTCTAAGAAACCCAACGCTGCCTATATGAAACTCTGGAAGAATCTTTTGTGTATAAAAAAAAATCTGGCATGTTCTCCCTTGTTTTATTCTTGCGAGTTACTTTAAAAGCCTCCACTTACCCACTTAGTTTTGCACCACATACTTTTACTATTTGTAAATGTCAGTTTATGTACATTTTGTGTATGGCCTATAAAACAGTGCAGTTTTAAACTACTATTTATTCACTTCTCATCTATGCCAAGGAAAACATCCAGGCTGCATTTAACATTGCTTCATAAAAAATACCACGCTTTCTTTTAAATGTTAAATTTTGCTAACTAGATGGAGAAAAAAACAAGTCTTAAAATTGTGCCTTTCTAATGCATGTGTCAAATTTATGGACAATTAAAATGAAAGATGCTTCCAGGACCTAATCAACAACAACAACAACAAAAAATGTATGGAACAGTTTTAACCAATAGCATGCTGGCTAACTGGATATTTACACTAAACACTTAAAAGTTAGCTTATAGGAATCAGGGTTTCTAGTTAAGCTGGAGTTGTTTGTCTGTATATTTATGTGGTACAAGCAAGACAGAATAAAATGTTAGAAAGAATTAACAATCTTATATCATCTGATTAATTTATGTTTATTAAACTTAAAGACAATTTGCTGGGGCTTGTAGCTAGTAGCCCACTATTCTGGAGTTTTCAACCAATGCGGCCTCTCTTTTATGAGAAAATAAAAAATGAACAAATAACTGGAAGAAACACAAATCTACAGGGAAAAAGAAGATTATAGATGTTGAATGACTGGATTGTTCGACTGTCAGTTGATCCCTGTAGAAAAAGAGGATGCTAGTTTTACAAATTGGCCTTGAATTATATGTTTATATGAAATGCATGGAAAATATATCACATGGTATCCTGTCTTGTGTGAGGAATAGTGCTATCTTTTCATGGCAACTGAGAGAAAGGGGTGAAGTTGAAGCGTGTGATTTGTATCTCCTCACAGTCTATCTTGGGCAACTTCCTCATGCCCTCTCTCCTTTCTTTAAACGAAAATAGATCATATCATTATTCACTATCTTTATCTTCCTCTCAGGTTATGTCTTTTCTGTTTCCCCAGATTCTTTTCATATCACTTCTTCACCCTTCTCTCGAGCAACTTGCCCTCCATCTATCTTTATCCCTCCTTCTCCAAGTCGCCGGTGTCACCTGTCAGCTCACACTCAGACAGCAGAGGAATTCATTCCCGAGTCTGGCATCGGGCCTTATTGGGGTAAGGTGAGGGGTCTCAGGGGGAATCATGTGGTAGACTGTGTCTCTGCATGGACAGCACCCATGTTTTTTTCTTGGCCAATGCATGTTCGTACATCTGACGGAGAAAAGTAAGGGGTAAGGAATAACTGCAGTGGAGCTGCTCAGCTGGAAGAGTTATATAAGTTGTGCTCATTTTCTGCATTGACAGCATTAGTGACTGATTGTTGGAGCACTTCCAAGGCTTGGACCGGTTTCGGTTGAGTCATCAGCTCAAGAGATGAGAAACTGCTTCAGAAAATACCTGGCTCTTTGATACACATTCAAATGTGTGTAGCTACTTAAAAACAAATAGAAAGAAGTCAAGATGGCTACCAATATTTTCTCCAAACTGAATTAAATGTTTAGAAATTTAAGTCTACTGGCTTATTTATTCTGGGACAGTTTTAGAGAGATTTATTGATTACAGTCAGCTATTTTGTGCCAAATTGCAACACGAGGACTTAACTTTTTTTTTTTTTTTTTTTTTTTCTTGAGCTGAACCATCCTTCTGAATGGCTTCATCCTCAGTAGCAATAGTGGCCGAGGTGATTTTTTCCCCTTGGGTTGAAAGCCGTTTGCACCACACCAAACAGGTTTCCTCTGTCAAGGTCAAGCCCTATATTGCATAAAATATTTTGTGCATCCTCACAACTTTGATTTGACACTTCCACCAAGTTTTGTTAGACCAGTAGCTGTTCTGTAATCCTTCTAAAAACAGATCAACAACCCGGACCAACATCTATGGAGGTATCTAACATCCCTAGCTTCAATCTCTAGGATTGTTAAAGCAGTAATTAATTGATTATTTGAGGTGCTTTTGGATGAGCAAATCAAGCAGTGAACACATTATCACCTATAAAGTTTTTGCCTCCAGATAGCTTTTAGTCCAATATTCACTTTACTTTTATCTCTGCTTTGACTCCACTGACTCCTCGGGGAAATATGTGGCTCATTAGAAGCCTAATAATGAATAATAAAGAAATGAGGCTAAATAGAGCTGACAGTAACTGTGAAGTTGAGGGCAATAAAACCAAAACAATTAGCTTAAAGTAAGCAAATAGAGCTGAGGATTACTGCAGTGTCGGGAAACAATTTTATTCAATACAACAGAGCCCTCTTACATAACTCTATTAATGGTTATTATGAAAATATTTTTTTAATACAGATTTAAATCATCCAACAGGCTCTCATGTTCCTATATGCAGACAAGTGTTAGAAAACTTTCAAAGGGGAATTTTAAGTGGTACAAACTACATCTGGAACGAGCTGCCACTCCCACTTAACAGCTCTTTTAGAGAAACAAATTGAGATTGTGTTTACGTTTGGAAAGTCTGCCCCACATTAAGTTTCTAACCAGGAGCAGTGATATCAACAAGCTCTGCGACCAAATGATAAGCTAACCGGCCAACCACCGCTGATGTCTTCATGCATTTGTATTCTCCCACATATGGTTATCTGAAAGTCGGCGGTCAGACATGGAGGCAACATATTCCTGTGGTCGGCCTCTCCCAACCTAGTAGGCAAAGCTCTCAGAGGGAGAGAAGCAGAGAGAGAAAAGCAGCCACCTAAATATAGCCGAGCACTGGGGCTCAGCAAGAGGCCCTCTGCATGAGGTCTGGCCACACACACAGAGGTGCAATATGTACACATGCATGCACACACACACACATACGTTCACACACACAAGTGCACCAACAGATTTATTTGGTTTAAACCCAGAAGCTGCATGAAAGAAGAAGACGTAGCCTGTGAGTCTGGTGCTTGAAACCTGCATTTCTTGGGACGTCTCCACTGGTTTCAAAAACAAGTTTGATTGTGTAGAAGCCTATGAAAAAATTACCCTCCTTCACATTGAAGTTTTACCTCAGTAAACATTTGGATGTTTTATGGTCTCAGTTGCTTGTATTAGGTCTTCCTTTATGTAGCATGATGCTCATTTGGTAAATTATGGTCCCATTTATTGTCAAATAGGATATAAATGATGGTATTTTATGGGATATGGCTACATTGTGGTTGACTTGCAAAATCATTTTAAATCATTGATGGGTCTCCATCATAGTACCCTACAATTAAGTTTACCATTAAAGACAATTGTAACATTTCGGTCACCTTAAAATGCCTTAAACAACATTTGGTTGTATTAAAAAACACTCTGAGGAGTCTGCTTTTATTTTTTTTGTGTATTTAATGGAAAGTTCATTCAGTTTTAAGCTCATTTTGCACCGGTCAAATCAGCATCCTCAATATAACAGCTAACATGAATTATGAATGCAATTGCTAGCAAGCTAGGGAGCTAGCGCTAGCTTTAGCTTGCGAACTAGCATTTGCCATGTATGACCCTTCACTGAAATACTAAAAGGCCAAAGTTGAGGCTTCACATCACGAGTTTCACATCCTTAAATTTTTATTTGGTTATGACATCAAGCTGCTTCTGCATTACAGAGGCCAGGTCCATGTTTGAAGCCTGTTATTCTGATGTACATTATCCGAAGTCAGCTCACTCGCTTGAAAATAA
The DNA here is from genome assembly GCA_028566105.1 of Hypoplectrus providencianus. Classification (NCBI taxonomy): domain Eukaryota; kingdom Metazoa; phylum Chordata; class Actinopteri; order Perciformes; family Serranidae; genus Hypoplectrus; species Hypoplectrus providencianus. The sequence goes on along the minus strand of JAOWBC010000904.1, from coordinate 5,093,147 downwards.
TTTCTCAGTTCAGCAGCACAAGAAAACACAAACACACAGTTTTGCGTCTGTTACCCTAAAGCACGTGTTCATTTAAAGGCCCTGCTGCTTGTAAACACGACGCGGCCTGCTAACCTCCAACCACATGATCGGCCTGCTGCGCCTTATTCGTTTCACTGTATGGTTGGTGAAGTTCTTGGCTTCGTTTCTGGTGGTTTGGTTCAGTTTTCTGAGAAACTGACAGGAAGACGAGAGAACACAATATCTCAGCTGTTTCCTGTTTGTGTTGATGGTAAGATGTAATTTGTTCGCAAGCGGCCACACC
>JAOWBC010000904.1:5015603-5026912 GCA_028566105.1 Hypoplectrus providencianus | reverse complement strand
GATATAGTTAGAGTCGTGCAAACAGGTCATGGACACTGACATGCTAATTATTTAAATAGTCTTTTAAAGTGAATGCTAACTGTTATTGTAATTGTTGTTTGGTATTTGCACAATTTGTGGCTGATACATCAGTGAAGTAAGTGCTATTTGTTTTATACTGCAGGACTGACGGTCAGTCCGGTAGCTGGGCTGGACGGAGACCTCCAGTCTGAGCTGAGAGATGTTTTGATATCAATGGAGGAGAAATTCACAGAGAGAGCAGAGGAGGAAGGTCTGACTCCAGAGACAAACCCAGAGCAGAAAACCAAGGCTCCTGACATGTTTTCTGAGAGTTTAACAAACACAGCTGACATGCTGACAGAGACAGATACAGAGAAAGATAAAACTATCCTGACAAGAGAACCAAAAACAATAAGTACTCCTAATACACAAGAGAAGGGAAAGGGTGACGAGACACAAGAAAAGGTGGCAGAGGAAAGAGAGAGTGGGCTGGTTGCAGGGATCAGTTTTCATGAGATTAGAGGAGACGCACGTGAGGATGGAGGAGACGTGTTAACTGTAAATCAAGGAAATGTGGAAGGAGGAAATGAGGATAAAGCAGAAGAGGGAGAGAGCATAAAAAATGCAAACCGTAGTGAATTAGTAGGAAGGGAGCAGGCAGTTAGCAATCTCACACCTCTCAGCACATCCTCTGCTCCAGCGGGGGAAGAACGGGTGATTCCTGCCACAACTCAAATTATCACTCAGTCTCCAAACCCTCCTGGCTCTCCTCCTCCTGTTCATCATCATAACGTCCCTCCATCACCCAGACAAGCCTCCTCTCACCCTCCCACCCCTGACGCCAAAGTTGGTCCTCATTTCTTCCCTCCATCTGTCACCGTTTCCAATCCAACAACATTCAGTCCTGCCCCTGCTGGTGAGGCCAGGCTTGAAGATCTCCTCACTGAAGTGCTGCAGAGTCCTGGACATCTACTCAAGCAGAATGAGCTGGAAGTGAAGGAGAGCCAGAACGTAGAGGATGTAACAGTTAGGTATATTTTGTTTAAACCTGCCGGGAAACAGCAGCAAACTACCATTAAAGGTGCTGAATTGATCCCAGAGGTGAAAGCAGCGATGCCGAAACCCGATGGAGTAAAGTTTATAACCAAAGAACCAAATACTACACCCAAATCTAATGAAAATAATCCCTCAGTGGAGCTCAAACCAAACATGACTCAGCCCTCAACAGCTCAACTGATGGAAAATGTCAAAGTTACAGTGAAGCGAAATAAAGCATCTCCTCCTCAACCACAACTGACCAAATCCTCAGCCGGACCGCGCCCGACGACTGCCAAGACACCTTCAATGAGACCGACCAAAATCAACACGAGTGGTAAAAATAAAACAATTAAGAAGTCCAATGAAAAGAAAAAGAAAAAGGACAATAAAACCCAAAAACCAAAGAAGAAGGAGGTCAGCACGCCAACCTACTTTCCCTACTTTAAGGACAACTACTGTCCTCCTGAGTGTGCCTGCTATGGAAGGTAAGACAAGATACTCAAGATCATCTGAAACAAAATAAAATTTCTGTTATAAATGATTTAAACTGAATATTCTCATAAAGGTCTAGACTTTGGTTTGTTTAGTCATTTTTTGTAGTTTGGAAACAAATACCTAATTCATCAGTCAGTCCACAGATCGACTGCCTCTGTGTTAAATATATTTAAGTAAAATGGGTTTAAACTGTTCATCATTCAGACACAACTTCCCACTCATCCTGCACTCTGGGAACTTTGTGGGTATTTTGTCCAATTATATATCAAATCAACAGAATAGGTTGTTTTCCACTGTCTCTCAAATCAATATCCAAGAGTTCTATTGAACATCGTAAAATAGGGTTCAGTTGTAGCTTTAAATATTTGGTAAACATAGTGATAGCCACTGGGTTAGAAAAAATGATGGGTTGGGTTTGGTAAGGGTTAGGGTTTAGGGTTTAGGGTTAGGGTTTAGGGTTAGGGTTGAGCTCTGGTTTTAGACAGGCTTCAGGATGTACTTATTCTCATTATTCCTTGCCTTCCAGAGTGGTCCAGTGCTCAGACAAAGGTGTGGACAATGTTCCCTACGGTATTCCCTACAATGCCCGCTACATCCTGCTCATGAATAACCACATCAAGAGCATCCAGCTGGACCTTCTCAATGAATACGTCTCCATGGAGTTCCTTGTCCTGAGCAACAATCGGCTCACAGATGGCAGCATAGAGGGGGCCTTTGAAGGGGTCCCGGCTCTGAAGCGCCTCTACCTGGATAGGAACCACCTCCACAGCGTGCCAACTGATCTCCCCCTGTCCCTGGAGGAGCTTCGTTTGGACAATAACCAGCTGAGTGTGATGTCTGAGGCCGCCTGGGCCCGGTGCCCCGGCCTGTTGGTCCTGAGCCTCAGCAACAACAGCCTGGGGAACGGATCTGAGTCTCTTCCCGATGCAGTGCTCTCACCTTTGTGCAAGCTGCGCACTCTGAACCTGGATCACAACCAGCTGACATCCGTTCCTCTGGGCTTACCGTTGACCATCAAGGAGATGTACCTCAAAGGGAACCTCATCGAGCAGTTCAGAGGGGGAGCCTTTGATGGGGTATCAGAGCTGCTGGTGTTAGATCTGAGCGCAAACAGACTGACCAATAAGGGTCTTCTCAGGGACTCGCTTCTCAATGCAACTCGCTTAGAAAGCCTCAACTTAGAGGGGAACAAGCTAAAACAAGTGCCTCGACACCTTCCCCGCTCACTCAAAACCCTGAATCTGGAGGGCAACCTCATATCATCCATAAAGAAAGCAGCTTTCGGCAGCTTAAAGAACCTGGAACACTTGGGTTTAGCAAGAAATAAAATCTTCAAAGTGGCACCAGGGGCATTCAGGACACTGCCTGCCCTGCACCAGCTCGACCTGTGCCACAACACCCTGCGCCAGGTGCCCAGACAGCTGCCGGAGGCTCTGCACTCAGTGGCACTGGCTCACAACAAGATTCAATCGGTGCCTCGGGATGCTTTCTGCTGGGGCAATAAGAGTCTGAGCCTCAGCGGGCTGGTACGAGTGCAGCTGGAAAACAATTTAATCGATATGGGGAAGTTGGATGCACAAGCTTTCAGGTGCTTAAGAGGATTCCAGGTGGTGCACTTCTACTGAACCCTAAAAAGATACAATAATCCTGCTGGGACAATTATGCACAAAATATATGCTTTTTTTTTTTTTTTTTAATGAAATGTACCCTGCAATTCTGTATCCATAACCTGTGGTCGATGACTGTTCTGCCAGAAACCAGCTGAATAAAAATATATTTATTATGTGTGAAAGTCCATTTATTGTGTGCAACCCACCCAAGTCCCAGTGTTTGGCTGCCTTTATGACATTAATTATCTTTCCACAGACTGTTTTTCCCAACGCGCTTTAAGGGTTGGAGAACAATGGATGACTGTGCGTGCAGCAGGAATAGTCGCACCAAGAGATCCGTAACCAAACAGATATGATTGCCAAACTCTCATTTATTATGGTTAATTTTCTCCACGATTTAAAATAACTTCCAGGCTACATTTTATCCGCATTCACTGCAGCAGCATTGGTACATTTATCATCTTTATTTGCGGTATTTGAGCAGCCAGCTCCTGCCAAAAGCATGTTTGAAGGCATTTGTTTCTTTAGACAGAAAATTAAGAGTTCTTATAATGAGCAGACAGTGAGGTTAATGGAAAAAGGGAGATGCCAGTTTGGTAAATGTTTCACATCATAATGAGACTTTGATTGGTTTAGGGCTTTTCTCTGTAACATGGAGAGTTTTTGAAACATCTGTGCTTGCACTTCTCAGGAGGAATATTCAGTGATGTGGGAAATGATCTCTGTCAGGCACATCTAAAGTGAGTGCAAGTTTATTTTCCAATCCAAAGAATTAAACAACTGCCTGGAAGTTAAATCAATCGGCAAATATGCATAAATTGCATTAAGTGGTGATCTGGTTATTTCAAGGTTGGATTTTTTTCCCTTTTTTGCTTGACCAACACACTTTTTCCCAAGAATATCTCTCAATAATTCTTTCTGGGAGAATTGATTATTATTGGCCCCATATTCTCAGTGTGACGTTCGGCTGATAGAATAAATATTGTGGATGAAATAAAAGCTCTTAAAACTGGAATAAGCTCTGCAGGTTGATACTCTGCAAAAGCAGACAACTGAGTGACAGGATAGGTTGGATCAGTCTTTTGTTTCTTAGATTTTAAAGATCTAAAGTCTTTTGCTACCTAATTTTTCCCCATTTTGGCTTCAATGCCACAAAGTTCCCCCACACAGTGTCAGTTTCAGGCAAAAAGCCAGAGCAGGTGTCCTGACTGACGTTCATATAGAGCACAGACAGGTGATCTCCATCAGTGGGCAATCAGCTCAGACATATAAATGAAGTCCATAGAACAAACTAAACAAAAAATAGCAAAGTAAACTAAAACAACAGTTTAAACTTTTAGAAGTAAAAAAAGAAAAACACCTAGATACACACATTAATTTAAAAAAAAGTTTCCAGCAACTATAAACTACATTAAAGTTAATTATTGTTTGAAAATTGCAATTGTATAATGTTTCTAATATAATTAGAAATGAGTGCACACCTCTTAAAAAGCACAATAAATGCACAATGTTAAAAGTTTAATTCAAAGTGACAAAAAGACTAAAACGTTTTTTTAAAATATATATTTCTTGTCCTCACAGTCAGTTTTAAGGAACCTGCATTAAAAATCCAAAAGGGCTCGTGTTCATTTCCTTTTTAAATTTACAAAGACAGAAGAACATTCTATACAAACAGTTTGAGCTCTAAGACCTCAAAATATTTCAATTAATCTTTTATTTTAATTTTAATAAATTGTTTGACCAGGACACATGTGAATAAGATGTGTTTTGTTTTCTCCTTATACTTAAAAAAAAAAGTCTGTCTGATACCAATGTGTACATTTTATATTTTTTTTTTTATTTTGTAACTTTGAGCTTTAAATTGACATGAAACTGTTAGGTTGTCCTATGAATGTCCTCTCTATGGACTCTACATCTATGTGGCTGCTGATGACCATGTGGCCTCAGTGATTGGGATCAGCTGACCTCTACTCTATATCATCTGCTCAGCTGCTCTCTGCAGAAGACACTATGAATCACTCTGACACACAAGATGAACGTTTCCTCCTGTTTCTTTTCTGCTTCTGGCTTAAAAAAAAGTCCCCTAAATACCCCAAGAACACTGAGATGTCACCAGGATACACTTTAGAAACTAAAATGTTTGTATTTCTGGAATAATGTCCTCCTATATGTCTTAAAGTTCACAAATTTGCTCTACACAAGCCTGGTTTTATTTAAATTTTTCTTTTGTGCGATTAACTTCCAGCTAGTAAAAAAAAAAAAAAAAAAACTGTGGAAAACATAAACTGGCAGCAGTGTCGGTTTCAAGCTCCAAAGTGAGTTTTCCCATGCTGATAAATGAACACTGGGCCAAATGTTCCACTGAGGAACACGTTCTCCATTTTCCATAAACAAATCAGTCAAGGTTGTTGTTTCAATGCACCGTGTTGGTGCAACGATGATTCCCTGGAGGATGCACATGTAACAGGAATATCATTAACTTGTCAATCTGTGCAGTGTCACAAGGAGGAAAAGTTTAGTGTGGAAAACCAAACAAATGAACATAAGACTAGAATGCACCTGAATAAAGCAATGAAACAACTTAATATAAATCTGCAAGATAAAAATTATGATCTAGAAGTATGAAGAGCAAAAACAATCAGGAATATGTAATCATGTTATTGACTATGTCATGAATAAATAAGAAAAATGAGATGTGCCAGATGATGTTACTGCCAAGACTAACGTGTCCTGTTTGCTGGTGCAGCATATAGCTGTGGTGGCTCCTCGTGTTTGCCCTACAGAGTCTCTGTAAACACACCAATATAAAAGACTTAGTGATGAAACGTCAATGTGCTGATAACAAAACTCCCACTAGATGGCAGTAATGTATAATGAAATAGTGTGAACGCGTGCCACCTCTGTATTCGAGCTGTAAAATGAGATACAGCTAGATCAGCTTGAATTTGGCTCTTCTCCACTTGACAAATAAGAAATTAAAATGCATACGCTTCAGGAAGTTTATCTTGTGGGGAAAAATGGTATATTTAAACGCGAGAGAGACTCAGCAATGCATGCACCACACACTGAAACACACACAGGCATGAGTCATAAGGTTTTCATAGGGCAGCGAAGATGTTTGTGGACTTTTTTTTTTTTTTTGCAATAACGTGACAGTTTAACTTGACCACAGGCCTGGAAAAAAGGGAATGCATAAGAAAGTGAAGAAGCAGAAAAAGTAGAGAAAATGCATTAGCCCACGTGGAGGTGCTTAGCATTTTTCTCTTTTTTTTTTCTCTCCCTTGCTCTAATAAGTTCACTCAGCGACGTGGCACTGCACCCATAGGGCCTGGGAAAGAGGAGCAGGAGGAGGGGGACGAGAGGGAGTGCTGGGAGGAAGGGGAGGAAAGAGGGAGGGAGGGAGGGAGGATGGATCCAGGCTCCACTGGCTCAGCGCGTGTCCAGAAGGGAAGAGCTTCGACGGGGCAGGGAGCTCACCAGCACCTCCCTACGGTCCAGCAGGACCCTGACCCCACATCACAACACCACTAGTCCACCTGGATCCGCTGGAAACCCTCCTCTGCTCTTTGTCTCTCCTTTTCCTCTCTCTTTTTGCATATTTTCTACCCTTCTCCCACACAAACCTGTGTCTGTCCGTGTGTGTGTGTGTGTGTGTACGCTACCTAGACGTCTGGTGTTTGTGCGTGGGAGTCGTATACGTAATGATCATGTGAACTGCTCCCTTGACAGCGTCTGAGCCCATGTGCTCATTTAAGTAGTTTGGCAGATGGTGACTTTATTTGTGTACCTCTGTATCCTGTGCTGGATGCAGTGTGATATTTAAGCTTATCCCAACAGGAGGTTTGCAGGATTAGTAGTAGTAAGGGTGCTTAGAGTAATCTGTGGCAGTTACACTCTTATGTAAACTTTTTTTTCTCTCTCTGGGTCTCTTTTTATGCAAGAAATGAAAGGAAAAAAAAGCCAAATCAGATAAAAAGTTTAAGCCAAAACCACAGCGCCATTAATCAGCCATCACTCTTTTTGGAAAGAGATGGCAAAGATCTAAAAAAGTGCATGAAGTGTGTCTGAGGTTTTCCTTTTATTTTGCTGCTTTTTTTTCATTTGAAACAGTCATTTATTTGTCATGTTTAATGTGTATTTCATTTTGTAATTTCTCTGTAATGTAAATATCTCTAACTCCAAGCTGAAAATCCAAAATTTGAGCCCTTCGGGATTCTCTAATGCACAACACATTACTGCAGGAATCGGACCACGCAAAAAGAATAGGAAGACAAAAAAAAAAAAAGAGAGGGAACAGGATATTAAACCACACCCTGTATGTGAGCCAGCCACATGAACAAAGAAACAGACAAAGCTGTGATACAGTTCAGCTGTCGTTCCTCTTCTGATATTTGCGAGGCCTTCCTCCCATGATGCATCAGGATCAGGAGCTGAGAAATAGCTGTGAAAACGTGTCCATTCAGCTCATATTTCTCTATAAACTTTTTTTTGGATCTGTATCAATGGCCTGTAAATGCTGCGATTCTCAGAAGCAACTGAGATAACTTTATAGAAGCAAGAATTTTATAGAAAACATATAAATGGGAAGTGGATATGCTGCAGTGATGGTTGTGACTGACAGCATGTAATTTGTGGCTGTTCTTTTTCACAGGCAGTAATTGAACACAGTTGTATGAAAGGCACACACATAAAGTCGCTGTGTACGGGGATGGTTACCCATCTGTCTTTTTCTCTTTCACACACTCTTACTGTACGGTGAAAACCTCCCACTGACTACTTTCAGCCCGGCCCTAAACCCAGCTATCTCAGCCGCTTTAACCTTGAACCTTAAATCAAAAACCGGCTTAATCTTAACTAGAACCTGAGTTAGGATTGACCCACAATGCTCTCACACTCAAACATAAACTCTCAAAGGATATAAAAGTCATTGTGAAGGGTTAAAATGTCTCCCAGACCCCGGAGCAGAGTGCTATTGCATGTGTGAGAGGGAGGTGGCGCTTGAGTTAGCCGGGAGAAGGGGGAGAAGGAACAGAGGGAGGGGAGAGTGAGAGGGAGGAGGGGATAGAGAGAGAAACCATGGGAGCCAGAGGGACCTCAAGACACACACACACATACAGCCCATCTTCTGCTCCTGGTCTGGACCTGCACTGACAGCACGCACACATGCAGGAGCACAACTTTTTCAGATTCTGCACTCAGTCACGCACAAGCACATATGCAAAAGTGGCACGCTGGGTTTTGTGCAATTTTACATTTTTGCATATGCAAACACACAGTTAAAGAAGATAACCAGTGAAGCCTCTTCACTGCTGTTGCGCACATGCGTGCACACGTTGTCCACATGTGCACTCTGTTATTCAGGGGGTCCACAAGGGGGCCTGCAGTCGGAGCGCTCCTCTGCTGCAGAGAGGAGGCTCATCTTGCTTTAGCTGCTCAAAATTAGTCTCAATAGCTTCTCAGTTGGATCCAAAATACTTAAATCTGCCATAAAAAGGGAAAAGACAACTGCTACTGTTAAAGAGATCTGCTGTGGTGCAGGGGACATTGGACCACTGTATGAAAAGTCTTTTCCTTCTTTGCCTTCCTATTAAAAAATTCTGCTTTCTGTTCTTTTGGTGCACAATAATTCAAATAAATGTAAGACTGTAAACTTCAGCCAGAGGAAGCAGGCTTTCAAACATCGTGAGAACCTCGTACGCTCAGTCAAAATCCCAAAAGGCAAGATTAATTCCGAGGTTGTATTTTAATAAGTAATGAAATATAATATATATATAATTTTCAACTTGTTTGTATTCAGGGAATAAATCCATGCCAAGCCTGGAATACTACTTGGACGTGTTCACAGGGTCCATCTCAGACCAAGCTGAATATTAGATGGCAGTTATATTTACAGAAAATAAAGCCACCAGCTCTCAACCTCCAAGTATTACATTTGATGGATGTTTACTATTAAGTCAATATCTGTTTAGATTCTAACAGATTTGCTGTTGCTGGTTATTTGTCCGGGACTGTTTGCACAGGAACCTCTGCAAACAGGAATTAGTGTGCATGCATGGAGCCAGCAGGGTCTCTGCTCAGCCTGAGGACAACTTGGATCCTTTATTTTCTATATGCAAGAATTACTGGCTGTACATTTATATTCATAGCTCTATTATATATTTGTCAATTTATTTTTATTGCAGTGACCTGTTACAAATAGTAATAATCCAATATCCAAGTGCTGTTTTTCAGAAATCGTGGTATCCTCAGCCCTTTTGGATCAATTTTCATGGTTTGGTTTTGGAGCCAGAGAAAGCATTGTCTCTGTTACATTAGTTGCCCCTTCCAAGGAGGTTATGTTTTCAGTTTGTTTTGTCTGTTTCACTTGAATCACAGGAAAAAACTACTGGTCCAATTTTCCATTAAACCCTACTTAAAGTTGTTCTGCTTGTTCAGAGAATTTAGCTTCTTATGACCTTCTGCCCTGATTGGATGTCAGGTAGAAGTCAAAGTGCCATTCAGCCAGACGACACCAATGACTGAACCATCACCTCCAGTTAAAGGAGAAGTTTGAATAAAGAACTGGGTCTGCCAATAAAAACGTTACTAACCCAATACAAAGTTGTTCATTTGCTTGTCTGTGCTGTGTCAACTTGAATGAATTTGTATTAAATTGATCATTTATACTGACCCAATTGTCTGACCTGAAATTCTTTAAGGTAATTTCAATTTTATCTTTTATCAATGTTGTCCCAACTGGAAGATGTCCCAACTAAAGACTATTAAGTTGATATAAACAGAGCTAGCATGTTGTATTTACTTGTTAATTCACTCTTAGAGCATACATGTTTCAAAGCAAAACTTATTTGGTTCATGCTCAGCTAAGGAGTTGAACTACCTGAAACAGCGGTCCATTGTTAACACACCAAATATTCTGTTTAGATTTGATGACCTGATCCATCAGTTTAAGGTCAGTCCTCCCTATTGACTTCCTAAAAAAATCCTTTCTTTCCACTGGCTGGCCACAGAAAGTGAAAACCCCTTGAGCATTCAGGTGTCCACCAAACAAAGTCAAAACCACAGACGGGTTTTATTGGCATTCCACTTGGTGCTTGTAATGAATTTTATTGGGTGCATTAATGGACCAACTTTTAGAAACTCCTATTTAGGAAGAGCATTCTGCTTTCAGAATCTAATAAAAAAATGTTTATTATCTCTATCTGGAGCATCTGAGTGAGCCAATTTGTGTCGATTTGTTGTCACTCTGCAAGCTGTCAGCGATTCAGGTGGTCTCACGCATCCAACTTTCTGTTTTCTTTTTTTTTCTTTTCTTTTTTTTAGTCCTCAGCCATCTGTCGGCCCCAGGCACAGGACACTCTAAAAACCATAAACCAGGTGACCGCAGGAAGCACTTCCCCTGCTTCCTGTGTTGGCTAGTACCATAGAAAGTCTTAATCAAAGTCTAGACAGGTTAGTATGAAGCAAGCCAGGTCACTTAAAACAAAACATGGTACAAAGAGCATAAAACAGTGGAATAAAGTGAAGCACAATGAGCAATTCAAATAAATAATTAAGCAGTTTTCACTTGTGCTGACTATAAGAACTTGAACAAAGGGTTTTCCATGCTAGGCAGCAGACATTACCTAAGCAATCATTCCTCGACTCCCATTTTTACCGATGTCTGTTTTGAATGTCAATGAGCAGAAAGCGAGGCAGACAAAGCCAGCGGAGTCATTAAAGGGGATGTCGGGAAAGAACTACTAAAACCTCTCCGAGGCCACTCGCTACGATTATCCTGGACCTCGGTCGCTGCAGCACCACATTACATGACCCAGAAACATTAAAAGGGCTTTATACAGCACTCAACAAATCACCTGACACCACAAATCATTTTCAGTCATCACCTCGCACCGAAACATCTGACGTGAAAGTTGGCTGCACTTCCTGTTTTGCCTCTAATTTGACTGCCATAAAGTGAATTAGTAGCACAGGCTACAACAAATTAGAGGTGATTTCTTTCTGTGATCACAGCGGGTAAAACACGGCTTTATTGAGAGCAGCAGGGGAGGGAAGTGACGCAGGCTGAAAAAGGTTGGCAAACAAGAGGCACGGGTGGCTGGATGCTTGACACGAAGGCAAGTCTGAACACAAGGAGATACACAGTGAAGTGGTGTGTGTGTGTGTGTG
>JAOWBC010000904.1:4955236-4969828 GCA_028566105.1 Hypoplectrus providencianus | reverse complement strand
AAAAAAAGATACATCTCTACAACCAACATCTCAACACTTGGCAACCAACAAAACCCTCCAAATAAATCTAGATTTATAAAAACAGAATACAGGAAAGAGGAAAAATATGTATTTTTGATTTGCATTGACATTGTCCCTTTAATTTATCCCTTCAATCGCCCTCAATGTCGAACATCTTGTACAAATCCATTCCACATGTTGTTTTAACATTCAAAGTCTACAATTAAATGTGTGAATATGTATGAACATAATTCTTTATCAGTGCATAAAAAATGACAATAATCAGGCTTGAAACATGAGTGGGTTTTATTTTTAACTGTTCTCAAACCCAAACCTCTTGGCATCTTAACAAGGAACTCGACAAAATTACTGTAATAGAATGACTAAATTACCAGAAAAACAGTAATAAAAGTCAGTCAGAACACAATTGAGAGGCAGAAGAGGGATGACTAAGCGAACTGTCAAAATGTGTGTTTCCCAGCCTCTTCGGATCAGATCAGTTTGGAACAGCTTCACTCTGGTTCATAAAAACACTGCCAGGAACACAGCGAAAGGCCACCAACCCTCATAGACACGAACACTGGGCAAGTTACACATGAAGGGCACATGTGGAAACGGGACAACTGTAGTCAAAACCTTTCTCCTTTCCAATTTATATCAGGATTGTGTCTCCAGTTTACCCTTTGGAGGCAAACATACATAATTTGGACCATAAGACTCATAAAAGCATCATGTAAGAGCAGATAAACATCTTCTTCTCAGTCTTGTCCCATTCTGTTCCAATCAACATTTAAATTAAATCTTTGGCTGGAAGCTGTCATAAGCTCCCTGTGAAGGTGCTGCAGGACGTGAGGAGGACATAGAGGTTTGTGTCCAGGTTTCCCAGATTAAGTGGGTTTCTTTTTTTAATGGGAAATGTTTTAGCCGTTGGAAAGCTGATGGTTACGCCTGAAGTGACACGTTCCTGTTCAGCAATCTCCAGATGTTTTCCAGGGTTTCTACACTTTTTCCTTGTCCCTGATCTGGATGTGACCTTAAAAAGGATGATGAAGTTGATCTGATTGATGGTGGCGTATCTTCTTCAGATGCTGCTGACAGTTGCAGCAACATGAGTAGATCCACAAAAACGCTCGATTGGACATTTGTTAGGACCTTGTGGACGGTTAATTGCGGGGCAAAGAAATCACTCTCATGTGTATCATTTGTTTGGGGTTTGAGAAAGTTGAACCATCACTTCTCAGAGTTGTTTCCTTTCTGTATGGTCGTAAGTCCTGTTTTGTTAGGGTTTTTATGTTGTTTGGCTTGTCAAAAGCGGTACAAAGTGAGGTTGGTTATGCAGATCACAACCTTCTGGCTTCTCCCTGGAGAATGGAAGTATAAGAATAGGCACTGGTTGAGTTAGAGTGTGTAAATGCACGTCTTTTAATGTGAAATACAGACATATGCACATGTTTATGCACAATAATAATTGAACCTGAAAAGACTGAAGTACTATTAATGTGTATTTTCTTGTGATACATTGTTTTTTCACCCTTTCAGCAGGGATTGTTCAATAAGCAATTTAAAATGAGGGTGGGAGTTAGATTCTCCCTTCCTATTGGTTATAATCTGTATATGTGTTTCCCTTATAGAGTCTGTGCTCTTTCTCCCAGGTGCCTTGGATTTGGGCCTGATTGAGGGGAGGAGAAAAAGGGGGCGGGCTCCTTGATTCGATCTTCATTTCTCTCAGCTGCAGCAGCTCTTCTCCCTTTCCTCCCTCTTGTTACTTCTTCGTGTTTTTTGAATGGGTCCAGTCTTTGCAGATTTATTTCAGTTAAGGTCTAATTCATGCTAGTTAAGGTTTGAGGGAAAGCCCAAATCTGACAGTCCTTTGTAAGCCGGTCTGGTTCTCTTTCCTTCTTTTTGTTTCTTTTGGCCAGCTGATCAGTTTAGGCCTGATTTAGTGGTTATTTGTTTGATAGTGTTTTATATTATTTGAAAATTAATAGCAGATATTTTAAGGCATTCCCTGACTTTTAATAGTGTTTTGATCCCTTGGGTCATAATCAGTACCAATATCACATGTCTTCCTTTGTCTTTTGAAAGACAAAATAAAAACAATCTATCTTGTTCACCCCCTCTTACAATTACACTGCATGGGAAACAGTTGCATGTATGTCTAGTGGTTCCATGAATTTATGTTCTAATATAATTCATTACTTGGCATTACTCTGGGAAATTAAACAAGTTACAGTTGAGTACAAACAAAAGTATTAGGAAAACAGTGCTGAAAGCCAATGTCTGCCATCTGGCCTAATGGAAAGGATGTGAGAGCATAAGGCAGACATCAACACAGCGCAGGGGGAGGAGGAGGGAGAACAGTGACTAAGCAAAATGACAAAATGTCTGTTTTCCAGCCTCTCTACTCTACAAACAGTCTGGAACAGCTTAAGTCTGGGCTCACACCAAAACACTGCCAGTAACAGAGGTAGAAACACACCAACCTCAAAGAAATAAATATTTTTGGCAGTTTTCTGATGAAGGGAACAAATGTGAACAGCGTCTGGACCGATGGGACACTGTTTTTATTCAGGATGAGTGGTTTCCATATTGTGTGCACTTTGAAATGTGCAGGTACAGCAAGCATCAAGGGTCGTTTGTGTCCATAAATTATCATCCTCCTATATTTAAACTGCCTCCAAACTACAGTTAGATAACAAGAGATGAAATGTATCATGTGAAGGGTTTCACTATCAGTGTAACCTGCAGAGCATGGGGCCTTCCAACCTGGTGAAAGTAGAGAAGGGTTGGGGGTTGAAAACACTCACTTATTCATTACTCCCATTCTCACTATTGAGGCAGTTCTGCAGAAGATCATTGCCTCATCAGCAAAACAAAAACACACTGTCATACTCCACTTTGGTTATCACTGCCAGAGAAGGTTAGGATGGATCAGTTACCATGATATTTGGTGGAGGTTAATGGAACCAAATGTCATAATTTATACATCATTGGTTTGGGTTCCAGACCCTGAAATGGGAAAAATTGACTTGTGCCAGCTTTTGTTCGTCTTTTTCTGGTTTTATAAGTCAGTAGTCTTGGTTGCCAGACACCAGTAGCCTAAAAACTGTAGAATTTGATATCATTAAGAATCATTTAGTTATGTCAGAAATATAACTTGTGAGTTTGGAAGTATTTGACACACTTTGGTTCATTCAGATGAATCCAGAAACTTATCAAAAATATGATCATTTTAATGACAATGGCATGACTTGCTAAGTGGGTGGTTTGGGTACATGCTGAATGCCACCTTCGTTTCTTAGATGACTGTTTACATTCAGTGACCTTTGAGGGTTTTGACCCAACAGCACTAATGACTTGCTCACATGGGTTTGGGGTATTTACTGTGACTCTAAAGTCATCCATCACTGAACATCAGTGACACTCATGGGGGTGTAAAACAGGGAGTTATCTCTTATCTATTATTAAGAAATAAATGAGTCAGAAATACAGATACAGTGAATGGGATGAAAACTCCTACAGAGAGGAAATAGATGACAGTATTTAGCCTATCTCAGCGAAAATCTGAGAAGCATTAAGTTTGCTTCGATGACTAACTGTTGGAAATCACTACTTACTTTCTCATTGTCGAGGTTTTGAAATGGTTTGTGTACTTAAAGGACAAACTGTTGCTTTGGTCTTCATACTGTTTTCATCCAGTTTCCCCATGTTTGAAAAGTAAGCCTACATGAAAGGAGCACCGCATTCTTTAACTACACGGTTTGTGCAGTTTTGCTCTGCAGATTTGGGAGTCTGCAAAAGCATCATTTTTGGCAAATCAACACAAGCTTAAATCTTCCCTTTGTGCCTCATTCTTCTGCAATTTATTTATACAGTATTTGTGTATTCAGGTTAAAATAAGCATGGGACGCCGTAAAACCAAAACGACTCTAAAAAAATTAACTGTTGGTGGGTTTAAAGCCAAAGGACCAAAGCTCTGAACAAGACAATCTTTCAAAATTTGTTTTTGGGGGCGTTCTTTCTCATATATCTTACAAGTCAATGAAAAAGAAGATTCAGTGGCTGAAGCCAATCAGCGGATGCAAGCAAGGACACAAATCTAAAAACACCAAAAGGTATCATGACTCAAATTGAATCAAACAGATTGTCTGGTTTGTGAGTAAAACCTTGGGGTATCAGATGAGTTATGAGAATGTGAAGAATGAAAGTTTTCCACACACAAGAAATGCATCCAAGATGGGCTCCAACAATGGTATGTGAGTAGAGTAACAGACCGCACTGCGACCAATTAAATCCAGGCGTCAATTCCCGGCATGCTGTGATGGGGTGATGGACGTCCACCAACAAATGGGAGAAACATTTGGCTGTTATCTCCCCCACAGTCATCTTCATCTGCACCTATTAGACGAGTGGAACCCCAGCCAGGTCCTCTGTTTTTTTTATTTGTGTAAAGAAGTATATTAGGTGAGTGTGGAGATGAAAAATGTAGTGCAGGTATGAAAAGACATATGGGATGAATTGGATCTGCTTTAACCCACCTTTCACCTCTTACAGCGCCATGCCTTTGGTCGAAAACAGAAATGTTTGCGTCAAGTGTTATGCAAGGCTTCTCTGGCTGTCTCATTACCTTTTGTCAGATTTTCCAAACAGCTCGAGAGGTACGGCTGAATTTATTCCTCTGCAAAACCGGCATCTGGGCTAAATGGCTGCCAGAGATCGTTTTCACAATTTTCCACACATAGCGTCTCCTACTTTCTAAACTTTTCCACAGTCTACCAAATTTAAGTTTCTGCTTGAACACAGTTTAGGGTAGTTGATTCGAGGACAATTACCAGAAAAAAGTGATTGTAAAGGTGATAAAAGGTGGGCGTGACTAAGAGCATCAAACTTTTTGTTTTATTTATTTTTTGTAATATTCATTTTCTTTGTTGCACCTGTTCTTGGTAAGTAAAAAACATTTTTGGATGATGCTCACCCAGCCATTCATATTGATGACACCTTCAATTAATGTGACGACCTGGCTACAGTTTCTGAAGAAGTCAGCCTCCCCTCCTCCCTCTCTGTCTCTCCATCTACCCCTCTCACTCTCTCTCCTCCCCCTCTCTCCTACTTTCTCTGTGTTTTTACTCCAGAGTCCTCCAGTTTTTGAACACCACACTGTTCTTACCTTCTGGCCCTCCACCCCACGCACACTAAGAGAGAATCACAGGTAAGCTTGCATGTGGAAGCGTGAGTTTGTGATTTCCTGGATTTCCAGGATAATCAGCTGTCACTGCTAGGCTTTTGGGCATTGGCTATGGCTGTAGCAGAGAAGTCAAGGTTTCCAGTGCATGGAACAAAAAATAGTGTTAGAAGTTTAATCCTTTTCATATTGTTTTGGGAAAACACTGTATTAGCCTAGATCTTACATGTTTATACAGATCTGCAGTGCATTTTAAGGAGTGTTTCATAGATTTAGGTGACTTTAGACTCAGTCTGTTGCACTTGGATCCAGCTTCAATCTGCATTTTTCATGTGTCTGGAATTAATCATTCTGGTTTAGCATTGTCTGCGGGGCCGAAGTTGTACAATCATGATCCTAAACTAGGTATTATTCTGTGTGCTTGTTTAATTTCTCATAAAGAAAGGGCAAACATCACTTTTAGTTTTTCATACACAAGGCATGTGTTAATGATTTTGTGTAATATTGATGTATGTGTATATATTGTACACTGTGGAAACATCTGTTTTGCATTATTGCTCCCATTGCTGGTTTATGTTCAAGTGTATCAAGTTGATAGATTGAGGGGTGCTTGGAGCAATGCAGTTTGGTGCAAGCTGCAGCTGTAATGATGTGGCTCGACACAGATAATTGAATCTAGGACTCACTTGTCTCCAATGGGCTGACATGAACTCTTGACCGATTACATAAAACTCTGGAGAGTGGGTGTGGTGTTATGGGGGTGCCACCGGAGTTTGAAGCGAGCTTCAACGATCCATTTATGTTTAATTGCTGTTATTCATAAAGCATCTGTTGTGCTTGACCCTTCTAACCTTTATATCTTCCCTCCCTCCCCTTCCTTTCTGTCTGTTGCATCTCCAGAAGTTATGTTTCCTCTCCGTGTACACCTGTTGGCCATACTGGTCAGTGTGGCCTTGTGCCAGTATGATTACGACTACCAGCCTGTGTCCATGCTAGGACCCTCTGGGCCCAACTGTCATCAAGAATGCGACTGCCCCATCAACTTTCCCACCGCCATGTATTGTGACGGCCGCAAGCTCAAGTTTGTTCCAATGGTCCCATCAGGGATCAAGTATCTGTACCTCCAGAACAACCTGATAGAAGAGATCAAGGGAGGAGTGTTTGATAATGTCACTGATGTACTTCGCTGGTTGGTACTTGACAACAACCAGATTACCAATGCTAAAATAGAAAAGGGCACAATCGACAAACTCACAGCCCTGGAGAAGCTATTCTTCAGCAACAATAACCTGACAGAGCCAGTCATCCCTCCCTCAAAGTCTCTTGATGAGCTGAAGATGATGCACAACCAGTTATCCAAGTTTCCTGCTGGTCTCCTGAATGATAAGGAGAACTTGACTTCCATCAGCCTTCAGCACAATCAGCTAACCTCAGATGCCATCGGAGGGGCGTTCAAAGGGTCCAAGAAGCTGCTGTCCCTGGATGTGAGCCACAATAAGCTGAAGAAACTGCCTGCCGGAGTGCCCAGTTCACTGGAAATCCTCTACGCCGACTATAACGACATTGATGGTGTTGGAGCAGGATACCTGAACAAGCTGCCCGCGCTGCAGTACCTGAGGATCTCCCACAACAAGCTGGTGGACTCTGGAATCCCTGCTGGAGTGTTCAATGTGTCATCGCTGGTGGAGCTGGACCTGTCTTTTAACAAACTTCAGTCCATCCCTGAGATCAACCAGCAGCTGCAGCAGCTCTACCTCCAGGCCAACCAGATCAACAGTGAGTGGCTATTGTCAATGTTTACAAAAAAAACAAAAAACTTTTATGCTTTATTTGACTTGCTTCTGAAAGGTGCTCCCTCCAAAACAAACTGCATCATTTGCTAACTCTGGGTTTTTAGGTGTTTTAAATCAAGCATTGACCTGGCAATGGCCTCCAGTGGTTAAGCTCAGATTTGTCAGGAGACAGGACCTGAACAAACTGAATACCTTACCTTGCCCAAGCATGGACACCTGGCTAGTTGGAGCACTTCAATGTAACACATGTTGAGGCTTGCCAAGGAAGGAAATGTGATCCATAATGGCACATCTCCATCCAAGTTAGCTAACTTGTAGTCTTCTTCTTCACTGCCTTTGAAGGCTCATTGCTTGTCTTTTAATGCTAATCCAAAGAACAGAATTAAAACACAGGATACTGTATCACATGTGAATTCTCATATTAGCATGATATCCTAGGACACATGGCAAGTAAAACACGCTGCATTCAACATGTGACAGATATACATCATTTACTTGTGATTAGAAACAGATCAAGATTGTTGTTTTTTGACATTTTATACTCCATGCAACATTTTCAGCTCTCCTCTTGCCCACCAAATAGGATGTTTTATAATTACATCGCTTCATCAGAGGGCCCAAACTTGTCGGGATACTTTACAATTCCAGTTCATTACTTTTCATCTAAATCTCCAGAGGGTGCCTTTAGCCAATGTGAAGTGTTCAACATTTCTATAACTTTCTCTTTGTTTTTCATTCCCCATAGAATTTGACCTGGCCAGTTTCTGCAAGTACGTTGACCCAGTAAACTTTTCCCACCTGAAGCATCTTCGCCTGGACGCCAACAACGTCACACAAGGCAACATGCCCCCTGAGTCCTCCAACTGCCTGCGCGTGGCTTCAGATATCATGTTTGAATAAGAACCTCCATTAAATCCGTAACCTTCAAGTGACCCCCCTTCTCCACTGCCATGACACAGCTCATCCCAAATCCCTTCTGGATTTAAATGGCACAATATCCCTCCTGTTATAATACTCACATGTCCTTGCACATAAGTAGTATGCAAATACTACTTCTGGAGATACTGTAACGGCATCTTCAGCAATTTTCATATACATCTTCAAGAGAATATTGATAGCAATTGATGGAAGGGAACCTTAAAAAAAATGTCAATGTGTCTTTCTACACATGTAATCATGTATTTCAAATATCTGAAATACAGCTATGACCCAATATTCTCACTGTTCAAATTAAAATGAAGATTAAAAAATACATAAAAAACATTATAAAAAAAAAAATAAAAAAAAAAATAAATAAAAGGACAAAAAGAATAACACAGTTCATATGCTTTGATTAAAAACACACACTTAAAACATTCCAAACTTGCATTTGATTACATTGAATCTAGACAAAGTGGAGAAAACAATGGCTCCCTGGTCTTAATTTAGTCGTCAATCGTCATTTTGTTGTCTGTCTTGTATGTTCCAATCGATGTTTAGCATGTATAATATAATGTGGGTACATAATTAATCCATTGCTGTGCAAGGGACCAGCAAATAAGGACTGCCTACTCAGTGTATAATGCCGAGTGTGAGAAAATGATGATCGAATGTAAAATAGCAGTTACATAGCAGTCACATTTTTCTACATCTTGAATGAATCAGAGTGGTTTTGAGGAGAATACCAGTGTTCTTTACTCATGTCTGCTTCGACACTCAAACGGTGCCATGATGCAAATACCACCTTTTCTGGACTGCAGAGAAAGAAAACAAATATATTGGGAGAAGAAAAATCTCCTTAAAGGCCAAATTAAATACAACTGGATTGTTTCTGGGGCAGAATAAGTGAATTAAGGACATTGGTATTAGCCATAAAACTACTTTCTCTGCTCAGTTAAACCTTGAGATGATGTTAGAAATTAGCTAGAAATCACGAGTCAAATTGTTTCTTTACCTAACTCCCAGCTGTCCACTTTCATAAGCATTGCTGATTTGTATACATTTGCATTACTTGCATGCAACCAATGGCACATTCTTTGATAATAAACTACAGCTTTTGCAGTTAAGGCGCTCTCATTGTTACATTGTTGTTCACCGTTTTGACGAAGGCTTCTTACCAATACAAAGTCGACTTGGCAGCAGTGTCATGATGGAAGTTATGTTATTAGAATATCACATTTTGTTTGGATCATTTCTCATTTTTATCGTGATTTCTTTTGTGGCCTTTGACTCAGTAACTGCTCTTGGATTTGCTGTGAGAAAAACAAACACAGTTGAATAAACTATGTTTCAAACATATTTGTATGATATCACTTTTTAACTGCTGGAGATAATATTCAAGCGTGTATAGAAACATATGAATAAACCCATTTGGATGGCCTTGTATATTGGATTTATTTGCAAATGAAAATTCGCAACAACAAAAAAATGCTTTAAACTTCATAACAAGCCATCATTTAAATTGATTAAAAATGTATGTCTTTTTTTTCCTTTAAGGCAGTAATTAGCCGCAGTAATTAATAACAACAACTTCCACCTTACCAAATTATTTGGCAGTTGAAATAAAACCATTCAAGTAAATTGATAAATCAAATTTGGGTATCAAATATTAAGATTCTCATTGCTCAATAATGGTTTAAAGAAAGACATCGGTGACAGTATGAATAGTATAATCTGGTAACAGGAACAAGCTGAAGGTAATTGAGTCCATAAAGAACGCACCACAAAATCAGTTACTTTTGTTTGTTATCTAAGTGTTACAACAGAGCATGATTAGTTGCATATTACTTCTTTCTTGGCAGACACCATCTTCCTTTCTGGCGTAAATCTCTGGGATGAAGTCATAATGTTTCCTGTGAGTTTTTAGAAAGGACAGATGGATGGAAGATGTCAATATTTATATTCCAGAACCTGATGGTGTGTTTTAGATATACAGTTCACATTCATTGCCCAACTGTTTCTAAGAAAACGCACCTTGTGTTCTTAATCTTAATCTTGTATTACCCAGAATTCACTCTGTGTCTCTCAAGTTCTTCATTTACTGTCACAAAGAGAACCTATCGTCTTTGTTCCATCCTTCGTGTCGAGTGAAACAAAAGAAAAGCCTTCTGGTCCTGGAGGGATGCAGGGGTTGCAGGGTTTTCCTACCGCAGCTTTAAGATCATTTCTGCATAAATCTACCCTTCCAACTGTCTCGGACAGAAACCACAAATATCCCATGACACTTTCGAAGTAGTTTAGTTTTCAGTAAGGCTTCCATGTGGAGATTCAATACAAACAGTTTAAGTTTCTTTTGAGAAGGCTGTCCTATTGTACTGCTTCCAATAAGATACATTTTCGTCTGCATATTTGGCTTGTCGGGCGCACTTGTGGTCAAAAGTGATAAATGTTATCATTTCTCTAAAACCCTCGGACTAAAGTTTTCTTTCACAGCTAGCACTGAATGGTACGGTCGTTTGAGTTATTTTTATGCGGGTAAAAACATATCTTAACCTCTTCTCTCCTGTATTTGCATCTCAGCAGGTTACTCCAAAACAATGTGAGAGTGTTAAGATTTCTACAGGTTTCTGCTCAGGGTTTTTGGCCCCTTCATGGGGGAGGGTGGTTTTCAGCTTTGTGATTGGAGGAGAAATAAGAAATGTGTTTCATGGTGTGCCAGAGGGCAGAAAAGCCTTTAAATAAGCACATTCCTTTTGGGTTCTGCACAATCTTTTAAAAGGGCACCATCATATTCACCAGTAAGTATGTAGGCATTTATGCAGAACAAATGTTGGTGTTCTGAGTATTGTATTGCAAAATTATGCAATAATTAAGTTAAAATAGCACCTTCAAAAATCATTTTGATGTTAAACAGGCACCAGACTAATCCAAGTGAGTAATATTAGCTGGCTTGCTATGTCTAGTCTTGCTGCACGTATTTAATATTTGGTTGTGTTCACAAAATGGTTGAGCAAATTGTTGGCTAGTCAAGCAATGTGATTATCATAAATGCTCTCTGCAACTATAGGTGCAGTAAGTCGCCAACAAAGAAGGATTAATCTTAATTTTTAAAAACATTAACAATGATTCCATAATTACCTGGATAATTACTTAACTAAAACTAAGCTTTTATGCATATTGTATTATTTAGTCATTATAGCCACTTAGCTGGACCATAATGTGCCTACATCATCAGAAAAAAGGACTCTGGATACTGTCAAAGTCTGAAAGGTCTGCTATTCATTATCAGTTCTCATGTGCCAGAGAGTATCAGTGTACATAGAGTCTGGAAGCCAAAGCAGACTTTTCTGAAATTACATAAGTTGTGCACTTATTGGAATAATGCACTGTCCTCTTCCACATGTGAAAGACAACACAGATAAATGTCTTCACTGCAGGAAATGACAGAAAAATATATAGTCCCTTAAAACCTGTTCACACGAGAACTCTGTTGCATCTTTTAAAGTGTTCTTGATATATGAATGCACTGATACTGTGGATAATAAATCAAGCACATAGTGACTGTCTTTTGGTGTTTTACTTGACATTAACTTGTCACTTCTTTTTACAGTGTCAATAGCGCCTTTGCTGAGTGATGCATAGACTGTAACAACTAATCATGGCTGATGTGCAGCACATGTGCTGGAACCACTGGTTTCTTTTTAGAGTATTAGTCAAGAGTTCCTTATTAGAGCAGACACTATTTAAAGACGGTAGGGTAGTTGATTAGATTCATGGCATTTATAGTTATTATGGAAATAGCTTCCAGATGTCCCATTTGATTCCTGATAGGTGTTTGTAATTAGATCCAGCTGTAAAGTTGAGTTTTTACTTCAAATTTGACCCACTTATGGAAATGAACGTCTGTCTTTGGAGGTGCCGGGAGGTAATTTAAATCCCCAACACTTCCCTATGCCATTTAATACAACTAGCTGCCACTACCATGACAACATATTACGTTTGTTTTAACAGCTTTTTTTCACATTTCACATGTTTTTATACGGTCGTTGTACAGATTCTCAATCTAGGACAATTTCCTCCTCTTCCTCCTGGGTCACCCTTATTTAAATCCTGAGTGGAGCTCCTGCTGCCCGTGTCTAGACAATAAAGTCCTTTTATAAAGCCTAAGCCTCACATCTTCCTGCTTGAGACGATAAGTGAAAGTATAATCAGCTGTTACAGCCTGGCAGGCTGACTTGAGAGATCATCCTCCAGTCCAGACCATCTCCAGCTGTTCCATCTTTCTATGTATAGTAATTTAAATTCTGTGTCTTTCTGTCAACAGCAAGAACTCTCTACACTTTGTCACTCATATGGTCCTTTTGTGTTCTCTTTTAACTGTTGTTGGATAATTCCCTTCCTTTTTTAATTTCCATGTCGTGTATATTCTCTTTTTCCCACCCTTGTCCCCAAAAGTGTAGACATGGGCTCCAGATGTCCCATCTGTGGCCTTAACAGACACGCACACAGCTGAACAGCTAGAGAAGACTGCACCATCAACCCAATCCATCTTCCAACACTCTTCTTTTGATGTAGCGGAAGTAAATGTGTGTCTTGCGCTTTGTCAGAAGAATAAATTCACATATGTGTGCAGTAACTTAGTTATTTAACAGTTCCTCTCAATTCAACAAAGAGATTAAAGTTTGATTCCAGATAGCAGAAGTCATATCAGCTGGGCTGTGCAGTTCAACATATTCAACCAGAGCTCTCCCAGGAATGACACGGGGCTGTGACGCAAAGTTGGCGTACAGTGGCAAAATTCTTTACCTCTGCCCAATAGCATTGTTCTCATACCCAACAGATGGAAAAGGATTGACAGTATAATCGTGAAGACATTATTTGGGTCTCACAAACCTCCATGAAACAACCTCCCTTTTTTTTTTTTTTTTCATAAATCTGTCTGTAGCGGATGGATGGATGGATGGATGGGCCCTATGATGTCACATTTTCATGCACAGGGTCAGAGTTTTAAACAAATTAATTAGTGAATTTTAACAAAAACTACTGGTTTGCTTTGGACAAACTACTTTACTTTGATTGTGGACTGGGCTCAGGTGTGTGATTGTGGACTGGGCTCAGGTGTGTGATAGGCCGATGCAGGGCAGGTGTGTAGCTCTGCTTCAGGAGAAACAGAGCCGCCACATGGTGGTGGTGACACAGCCTCATTATGGCTCAAGAAGAAATGTCAGGGTGTCATCAAAGACAGCAAGATTTATCATCTGGGAACCATGGATGTCTTCACCAAAGTTTCACAGCAATCTTTCCAATAGTTTGGTAGTCTTTACCAAAGTGGTAAACCCAACCACTGCCAGACAGACTAGACAATGGTTGACATCACTAGAGCAACAAAGAAAAACAAGTAAGCAACAACAAAAGAAGTTCACCCTCACAAACATGCTAATAGCATGTTGATCAGTTGATGAGTTGGTTGGATGGGACTAACACAGAACTTTAAACCCAGAAGGACACTGTTTGTGTCTCCTGTAAAACCAAATCATTGAGTTATTTTGATTGAAATGTTTACAACATTCACCAAATGCTTTAAAGTGAGTGATTAGATGTAGATATAATGATGCATTGACCACCTGTCAGTGGTAGTTTGGCTTTGTTGGGAAACCGTCTTGAGGTCTGTTTTAGAAAGTAGGTACTAACTACCTATGTGGTCATAGGTAGGAGGACATGTTGAGGAAAACATAAAACTAAAAAAGGAAACAAAACAGCAAAATGTACTCGTCTGCAGCACCAGGTTTAGCGGGATTACAATTTTCCATGATATCTAACAGGTAGCCACTAAAACCTAATAAAGTTGTGCTTTTACATCCAAATTAGACTGACTTTAATAGTGATCTGGGCCTCCTGTTCTACCACAATAGAGACTGTTGAATTACGGAGCAGTTTCTGGAAATGGCCAGGTGTTAAAATTCTCTGCAGTGACGTCAATGACTAATATATTATCCCCGATAGGCATGACAGGAAAAACTACAAAAAGAAGACTTGGATTGTAAAACAAAAGAGAATTTCCCTGTAAAAACTTGGGTGTGAATGTCTGAGAGCAAACCCCTCTAAGCTCGTCTCAAACCTCACCTGACAGCCTAATAAACACGCCCCGAGGCCTGTGAGCTGAAATGAGCCATAAAATGGTCGTGCACCATCCCCCTGGGGAAAGAGCAAATCCTCCACGGTCAACCAAATGGTTAAACTGGGTGGAGTGACAGGAGTTTCACCCTTAACACCAAACTGATGACTTCAATTTCTAGAAAAAAAGAGGACACAAAATGAAAAGAGGTGGAAAAAACTGCTGGGCTGGCAAAAAAAGTAGGCAACACAAACTCTGAAAGGACATCCCAACTCATACACAATCGTCCTCCCACCAACAACACATGCTCCATCCTCTCAGTTCAACCGGTGTCCAAGGTGCAGCCTTGGGGGAATCAAACCATCAACATTACAAGTCTAACTGGGCTACACAGTGACACTGTGGACAACCATCAGGGCTTTTCACTGGAGAAGCAGAAGAACCAAAGCACACCTGGCTGCATGCAGACCACTCACAGCAGTTGGAGGAGCAGGTAAAGATCATCTTATGTTTCTTTAGGAATAAATCCGTTTGAGAGAGGGGGAGTAAAAATTTTGGGCAGTGCATTTTTCAGGTGGTTTACA
>JAOWBC010000904.1:4901499-4916838 GCA_028566105.1 Hypoplectrus providencianus | reverse complement strand
CCAGACTCCAATTTGTGTTCACATAATGGAGGTTTTCTGGTGCTGCAGAGAAACAGTTACCATGGAGACGGGCTGCAGTGGGGCTACTCGGTTTCCCCCGTCTGATCTGCGACTGTTGGGCTGTCAATTTCCTACACCCCCTTTCAGATTGTCTCCACGGAGGAGGCTCCTGGACGCAGATCAGTGACTGCAGGCCTGTCAGTGCTACACTTCAAGCTACCTCCCACTGGGCGCAGACATTTTGGTGTATGTGGGTTTTGTTTTCGAGCCAACTCTCTGATCACTTTAGACATGCAGCAAATTCTAAAATAGTCTGGAGAAGCAATAAAGATACAGAAGCGTGTAAGCGGATGTGAAGCCGCTTTTTCCCTTCATTTTCTGCCAATTTTAGGGGATGATTCTGATGCAACTTGTTCAGGAAGTGAAATCCACTCAATCATTCATGATATGAACATAAAACCTTCCTGAATAAACTGAGTTGGGATTCATCTCAACCCATGACTTTTGGACTCCCCAAGAGTGTCAAGTACAAAACAGTAGGAAACCCCCAGCATTTAAAGAACACAGCATAGAAGAAGTAGTTCCCACCCCAAACGTTTGTCTTCTGGTCAAGTACAAATGGAATTCAGGTGCAGGTTAATTTGCCGGCTGAATGTGAGCGAGAGTCAGACTTTGAACCTGGTCAGATTAGAAATACAGACAGCAAACACCCTTGAAAGGATTTGAAATCTTCACATTCAATCAGTGTCTTGTTCTGTGAGAATTCAAGGCTCTTCTGTCTGAAGGTATGAAAAGAATATTCTTCACCTGGCGTCTGTTTTTAGCCGAATAAGTCTTTCAGATCATTGTTGACAGACGCACTATGTTTAATTCCACTTTGGTTCAGGCTAGGTGCAGCAGCAGGTTGAGAAAAGTTCTGCGGGCTGAAAAAAGGGTTTGCTTGCATCCCAAACCCGCTGGGCACTCCTCCCATCCCCACCGGTGCACCGTGCATCTGAGTCTGAGCGTTCTGGGCTGCACCGAACTGACTGATCCACGGGGTGCTGGTGCCGGGTGTCGGCTTTGGACCCATTTGGTTGAGGGTGACTTTGGGCTGGCTGGGTGTGAAAAGACTGTCCAAGGCTGACATGTCAGGGGTTTTATGCGCCTGCCCAACAGGTCCTTGATTCTGTGTGAGGGCTCCAAAGTTTGGGGCGCTGGTGGTGGTGGCCATGCCGGCGTAGAGGTTGGGGCCTGTGGGCCGCATCCCCATCCCCATGCCTGCTGCCTGAAAGCCCATGGGGGGGTTGAAGCCGTTGGAGACCGAGGCACCCATGGGGCCAACCATGGGGCCGGAAGAGGGGAAGGCAGAGATGGTGGAGCCCTGCACGGGGGCGGGTCGAGCTGTGTTCGCCAAGGACATGGTGTTTAGAGATGTCATGTTGTTGAGCAGGCTGCTGGTCAGATCCTTCGTCTGCAAAATGAAATGGGGGTCAAATTATCATCACAACCATAAAGTGTGCATGTGTTTGTGTAAATAAATAATGATAATGATAAATGATAAATAATAATACCAGAGATTTGATAAAGAGCTAAGACTAAAAAATAAAAGTATGTGACAAAATGAACAGGAATCAGGTGTTACCTTTGTGTTGGTGGTGCTGGCTGGTTTGATGCTCTGCGGTGCTAATGGCTGCTGGCTCCTCAGTTTGGCCGCCTGCTCCTGCTCCTTCGCCAGCCGCTGCTTCTCCTCCAGAGTCAAAGACATCTGGGGAACAAAGGAAGAGAGAGCATGAACAAATTGGAGCTAAATGGACAAAGGTGTAGATTTGTTTAATGGAGGTGTGACATTGTTTCCATACTCTATTAGGCTGCGGGGCTGGTGCAGCAGATCCATTCTCTTTCCCATTAACCCCAGAGCTGCCAAAGATATCATCAATCTGAAAGAGAGAGAAAGCCAGATGTAATAAATGCAGCACATTAAAAAATATCCAGTCTTTCTCAGGAAAAATAAATATTTCGGACACTATAAGTAAAGCATACGTATGCTCTGTTAATTGGCTGTCATAGAACCAACTTCTTACCTGGTTGCCACTGCTCGGTGGGCTCTTGGTCTCCTCTGATTGGCTCCCTGGGTTTGAGATGTTTATACTCCTGTTAGAATAGAATTATGAACAAAATCAGAACGCCCTGGTTAGTCGTGTCATTACCATATTCATAAAGCCAGTATGAAGTGCTAATTGGCCCTTACTATGTATTAAATTGCTGTAGATGTTCCAGCAAATTTTCATAAAATCCTCATTAATATGTAAACCCATTCCATGTTTAATCAGAGAGAATAAAAAGGAGGCCATAGTATGGGGTGATTTAAAACTGAGACAGACCTCTGCTGCTCCTGCATGATGTGAAGCTGCTCCAACTTGGTCTTGTGTTCAGCCTCCATGCGGCTCAGCATGTCCCGTATAACCACCATGAACGAGTTAAACTGATACGAGGAACATAAGGGATGACATTATTTTACAGAAAAGGAGAGAAATGGCACAGATACATGTGTTAACAGTTAAATAAAGATGGAGATAATAAGCTATAAGGTAAACAGTTGTGTCTGGCATTGTTGTACCTGGTTAAGGTTGAGGTTGTTGTCTATACTAAGAGAGACAAGGTGGGGCAGACTCTTGCTGGCGAGGTGCTCTTTGGGGATGCCCAACTTCTTGTGGCTGAAGGTGCACTTATAGATTCCTAAAGCAAGATGTGGGAAAGACAAATGATCAGTCTTCTGTTTTTAAGTCACATGAGTAGCAAGTGAAGGGCGTGCAGATTGTTTACCTAAAATGCCCATAAGCACTGCTGGTTCCCGGGAGGGGATCTGTTGAAGGAAGGGCAGGATCTCATCGATGACAAACCACTTGTCGAGATATTCCAAAATCTTTCCCAGACACACCAGGGAGTTCACACGAACCTACACAGGAAAAGACAGACAGTCAAAAACCGCATAAAATCCAGATGTTTTATTCAGAAGTAGACAGTGATGGAAGTTAAGAGTATAACAGTGTCAGGGAAGGACACCTCAAAGGCATAACTACAGATACATTTTCTGTATGCACAGGCAGAAAGTATTAAAACTACAAGCTGGGAGCAGAAAATGACAATGACAGAGACTCACAGCAAGTGAGGAGGTCTGTAGGCAGGCTGATTTGATTCGAGGGATGAGGGAGTTCTTCATGGACGGGTAGTCAATCAGGTTGGCGAACGTCGGGATGATGTTCAGGCACAGCTCCTGCTCAGCCACAGATAACACATTATGAAGTCTGACAGTTTTATGATGCTAAGGGCGTTCTTTCTTTCTGTGCTCTCAAGGTAGCACTGAGATTCCAAGCATGCAAGTCAAATGCTAAAAATAATGGCTTGAATGACATTTTTGTCCCCCATTTGAAGCTTCGATTGAATGTCTGTCATCGTATTTTACGACATTAACACCCCAAAAAATCCCCATTTTCTCCTAGCTCCTGATGGGATGTCCAGCAAATGCAGAAACATGATGCAGATTCTAAGCAGCTACATTCGCCTCTGTGTACCTGGATCTGTACAGAAGGAGCTTCCAGAGCTCTGTAGACCATCGGCAGCACACTGTTCTTAATGTCCTCTGCAGGTGTCTTGGTCAACAGTAGGTCCATCTTCTGCAGGAATATCAGCAGGATCTGCACAACACACCAACCCAGTCAGGAAAACAAAAGCTAAAGTTCCTATTCTATAATCTACAGATGAGTGTGAAGTGGCGGTTAACAGGCAGTGCTTTCAGTGGCTTTAGTTTAGCTTTTAGTACTACAGACAACACAAACTAGTTGATGTGACTGGAGCATACTGACAGCAGAGACACCACTCACCATATTACTAGCCTGAAGAAGCATGGAGAGAAAAATAAAGAGAAACAAGTCTTGATAAAGTGACAGACCGAATCCAAACAGAGCATGCTCTTTAGTCGGTTATTTTTAACTGATTCATCTCACTTTCATCTCAAACACACAAAAAGACAGAAAATATCATGCAAAGATTTAAAGAAGGGAAGCCACACTTTTCTGCACATCATTACTTCACTGCATTCCTAGCTCACCTACACATGCTCAGAACGCAGTGTTTCTGTGTGTGTCTACCTGAACGGGCTCTTGTTGCTTGAAAACAGGCGTGAGGTCGGGCATGATGAGGCGAACATACTCCTCCTTGGTGCACTCTTCTGCGATGAGCAGCACGTTGGGCAGCACAAAGGGAACCATGTCCGGGTTCACAAACTCGGATGTCAGTGCTGGCAAGATTCGATACACCACCACTCTCTGAGAGAAAACAACGGACAAAATGTGTTCCTGAAGCCATGCCAGAGTATTCCAATAGTAATACGGTGGGATCATGGTGAGTTCACTAGAGAGCACATTTAAGAAGATTTTAAAAAAAGTATGTAGAAAAAAATAAGCAAATAACAGCAGGAAATTCTGCCACTGTTACTTGGAAATTGGTTTGGGATTTTCATTCATATGTGTTCTATTTAAGTTTCTACACAATTAAACATAATAGGAGGGCTGAAAGAATTATACTGCAGTAACATGAGCACACAGTTATTTAAAAAGAGATGAACAACAAATTTGGAAACTATAAGTAAAATTTAAAAACAAATTTAAGAGCATTTACCTTCGGTAGTTTGGGTAGGACTTTGGGGAGGCCTTTGTAGAACTGGGACTTCTGAAGGTTGTCTCTCTGGAACAACGAGTCAAAGTACTGCAGAGTCACAGCACCCACGTCGTCAAAAAATGGAATCTGAAAACAAAAGTCAGCAGATTTTACCAACATAAGCAAGTACCTGAAAAATGCACTATTGTTTGAATCTTCATGCGTGTCATGACAAAGCAAACCTTGGTCATCTGGTCTGCATCCGGTCGGACGTTGGGTGTGACACTGAGCAGCATTTTGACGTGCTCTCTAACCTCCTCTGGGATCTTGTTCAACACTGCTGGACTTATGCTGCTCAGCTACAATTGACAGGCAAAGAAAGAATGGAGGACACATGTCACACAACCTTGAGATATTTTTCAAATCAAGTCATGGAGCAGATAACTTGTCAACCGGCCGAGTTGCAGTTTACACACATTTTTGTCCAGACTCGTAATATTTAGAGGATGGAAATAAAGACATTAATTTATCATATTTCACTGGCATAACATTGTGATAAATCTAATATTGAGGGAATTTAATGAAATACATTACGTGTATATTTTGGCAAAAAACAATTTTAAGCCCTGTATTTTAGGAGCATGTACAATTGTCAGCATTTTATGAATGATCCTTTGTCTTTCCAGTCATACTCTCACATGCAGCACACCTCCACCCACCTGGTCCAGCTGCCTGCTGAAGCTCTTAAAAATGTCATGCTTGTTGACTTGGAAAACAGGCTTGCCCTCGTTGAAGACGGCATGCATGACCACGCCCAAGGAGTACATGTCGGAGGCGGAGTCACAGCTGACAGACAGGATGTACTCAGGGGCCAGGTACTCCGGGTTTGGGAGGCAGAGCGGAGGGAGGCTGGGCTCCCACTCTTTACATGAATACTTAGGCTGCAGAGGATGAGAGAATATAAAGATGTGACAATACTGTCAGACTTTATTTTAATAGAGCATCTTAAAGGCAGGAAGCTTTTGAGAAAAGTGCATACATCAGCATCTGAGGGGTTGGTGGAGGAGATGCTGAAATCGAAGCCCATAATCTTCCAGGCTCCACTCTTGTTGAGGATGATGTTCTCTGGACACAAGTTTCCATGGACCATTTTCACCCCACTGTGGAGAAACGACAAGCCCTCCGAGATCTAAAGTGATACAAAAATGGAAATGTCAGCTTTGGTGTGAAAGTGAGGAAATGTTTCTGTAATAAGTCCAGGATTAGCACACAGTTGCTGAGACACTGCAGGCTTTTTCTAGCTCTATCAGTAAAAACTCATTATCCTTCAGTAACTTATATAAGCTGCGGAAGCGGCAACAACACTGTAAACACTATAAAGTGAGGAATGGAATGGAGCTTGTTCAACTGGCTTTGAGAAATATCAATAAATGAATGCATATTGGACTTAAAGATAGACTGGTACCAAAGCATGCCAGGCAACTAATAATTATGCTTGCAACTAACCAGCTGCACAGTGGAGGATTTTCATATTTTAACTGAATTTCAAAATGTGCAAGATCACACAAATAATAGCAGATTAAATCAAGCTGTAATAATTTAATCACGATTAACACAAGCCAGGAAATTAATTCCAGGCACAGGACCAGACTGTAATGATTTCAGAGTAGATGATCTGTTCGAGAAATCTCCCCAATTATCCTTTACCGTGGGGCCAGTATAACCTGTCCACCCTCTCACCTGTAGCAAGCCGTACTTGGTCTCCACATCATAGAGTTTGTACTCCTTGATGTCGTTGGGCATGGGACTCGGCAGGTTTTCCCACTGGCCCAGCACGTTAGCCAGGCTGGCAAACACCGGCTCTGTGCAGAATGCCAAGCAGTCTCTGAGGGCCAGATACAGAAATAACATCAATGTCAGTTAAAAGTACTGCTTTAAATTGTAGAATTATTCTGAAAGAGACAGAGACCAAAAGCAAAGGGAGTAAAGGCAAAAACAGACACTGAGAAGGATTTGGAATCTTGAGCTGGGTGAAAGTTTAAGAGAAACACTGGTTAAAAAAAAGGAGAGTAAGCACAAGACAGCTTCAGCCTTATCTTTTCCCTGAGGGCCATAAATTATTCAGGGAGCAGTCGAAAAAAGTCTTTTGATCATGACAAGCCTCTGCTCACAAATGCGCACACACACCCACACACACACACACACACACACACACACACACACACACAAAAGCACACAAATAAATTTGTTATGCAACTTTTCCCTCGAATGTCAAGCCCCTCCTTGAGCTCTTACTCATTCAATTTGACCTTGATGTACATGTTGTGTTTGTGTGTGTGTTGTGCGTTAATCACCGTGACTCTTCTAGAGGATGCTGCACAGTCAGGAGGCGAGGGTGGCGCAGTCTGGTCAGCTGTTGCACCCCTTTTTTCAGCGAGTCCACGATTTGGTCCTTCTCAAATTTCTGATACTTGTCAATCATTTTCTTATCAAAGACAAACACTGCCACTTCCTGAAGAAAAACAACAAAATCCTAAAATTAGCTTTATTAAATCCCACACCTACTCCTGGTTTACTCTGTTAAATCCCACAACAGCAGATGTATAAATCTAAACTTTTATGAATGGGAGTTGGCTGGTCTTGGGGGAAATATTAATACACATACCTGTTTGGTGGACTTCTTGGTGCCATTGTAGATCCTCCAGCACAGCCCAGGACCCCCGCTGGCAATATGCCGTCCAACCTCAAACTCCCGAGTCACTGGATTGCCCATAACAGCACTGGTGACATCTGCCGTCACCTTGGTGACAGTGCTTTTTAGCTTGTTCAGCATAGACTCCATGTTTACGCCTCACCTGGCAGCTGAAGCGAGAGAGGTGAACACCAGGACATGTTATCAGAAAGAAATAAAGTGATGTATAGACCTGTCACTCAAATCAACAACAGTCTATGCAATCACTGAAAATGGCAGCTGTGGCATAACCCTTTCCAGCTAAGCAAAAGCCCATAACAATCCATTCGGCAGGCACTCTAATGCACCTGCTAGAAAATTTGCACATCAAAGTGCCCACCAGCGTCCTGCCTGCACTAGCTGAGGAGAATAAGCACCATAACAGCCCAAGCTGTCCCCCTGAAATATAAAATGACTCAGAGCAAACTCTGCCTCGCCAAGGCTCTCTTTCAAAATACTTCAGAGGGACTTGAAAGCATGTTAGGCAACACGGGAAGTCAGACAAAAGAACATGGCTGACAGTTGTGTAGCCAAATTATATTTATGTGAACAGTCAGTTTCTTCAGGGTTTTAACCGTCTTAAGAGGGCTTGTGCTTCTCTGATGTTTATTTCACTGTGCTGCAACAAGGCTGAATAAGCTTTTGTCTATAAATTGAGATGAACATGGGGAATTAATTAATTCCTCACAGATTTGTGCATAAAAAATATTAAGCGTTAGTAATAAATGGATCAAAGAACACTGAATGTTAATCACACTCTCAAGGTCCTTGCCAACATCAACCCTGGCCAAGACTGTGAATGAAAATGCATACTCGTACTGTTTTTACATACCCTATACAGGATACAATACTTAGGCTATATACTGTGTTACAGCACCTTTCTTCCCTCAGCCAATTTTCAGGGGTTTTAAGCATACCTTACTATTGTCTTACAATTGTTTACTTGATTTTACTTTATTTCAGCAGTTCATTTGCATCTTCATTTTGATATTTTCCTAAATCCTGTTAAGGAACTGCTGTTGGGCTTTTCCAATAAGATATCTCTAAATATTTACATTTCCTTAAATCACGTTGTGCAATCATGGGAAACTCAAACAAAAAGGTGATTGTTTATTCTTTTAAACAATGGCTCTCATCTGTTTTTGCATACATACTCATGTTCATTATCTTCTCGAGATAGTATGAAGTAAAACATCTGCATTATAATCAATACAACAAGACCTCGCAAATAATTTCTTGTCTATACCTTTCTCAGTCCCACATCATTTGGTTCATTTTTGTCAGAAGCTCAACAGATCAACTTGAGATTAACCCAAAACAATGTAGCTTCATTTGCAGAAGTGAAGCCCTGCTAAGAGAGCTTTCTGGTCAGATATGCTTAACTTCAAAGGGAAGAAAAACATTGAGTCATTGCTTATGGATTCCTTCTCAAAAATATTCGGAGGTAAAAATGCACGCCAATGAAATAAATATATACCAGAACAGCATATAAATTCTAATTGATAAAATGCATAGATTTTATTAAGAACTTACCCTCGTGTAAGGCTTACAAAGCTTTAATCAGCAACAGGTCTAAGGGATGTGGATGCGGAAACTGCAGCTATATTGTTATAACATTATCTGAGGATGACATTCATTTTGTTTTACATGAAAAGTTGTTGTTATTATTATAAGCTAGTTAGTGGCCAGAGGAGCAGACGTATGATAGCAGCCTTTTCGGACATCCACCTCAACAAAACCACCTGCACTGCATAGACCCTTTTTTAGTGACTAGTTAGCTAGTACGTTAGCCGTCAGTACTAACTTAATAACATGGTTATGATAGGTTAAGGTAAACAATAATTTAAGCGTCAGTTTGAACCATTTAAATGTTGTCGCTTAGCAGCGCTGTCATGTTTGATTGTGAAATAGCTTGATGTTAGCAAGTCTTGCTTAGCCTGTACGCACACAACAAAACTAGCAGAGCCCTGTGACACTGTCGTTATCAGTTAACAACCACCTTTCCAATCCTTGTTTTAACCTCTTATCTACCTCCAGAAGGCTGACATCATTGCTGCAATCTGTTGGCTACCGTTAAAGACTTTTCTTTACACAAACAGATCACGGTAGCTACCCAAGCTAACTAGCCAACAATGCGCAAGTGAGACAGTGACGTTACTGTCATTACAATAAAATAAACCGTCTCTTTCGACCCATAACTGTCACTTTAACACGCTTCAGCTACATACCTTGATATGAAGAAGGCTCTCAGTTGTATTTCTTATTTTAAGAAGACTCTCAGCTGTGCCGCTGTCAGTAATGGCTGAGAAACACAGCCCCCATGTCTTCCAGTGGCATACGAAATGAGGTAGCTTAGTGCGCTAGTGAACGAACAACCCGACTTCCGGGTTGTCAGGTGCGCCAACGTCATCTGAAGCTTGTTACTTATTCATTTTAAATTATTTTGTACCTTTGCATTGACACATGCATATGTCTTATAGTTCTTGTTATCAGTTGAAAAAAACACACCTTATTTTGAGTCTTTTAAAGTTGAAGTAAATTTGTGCATATTAGTATCTTAACCTTATTCAGAGACGTCTCCGTCTGTCACTATTTTTTTTCTTTTTCATTATTTTTGGGTTATTTTTATTTTATTACATTTTTGAAGAACTTTAAATTTAGAAATGTAATTATTTTATTTAAAAATGCATAAAGATATTTGTAAATAAATGTTGTTACATTGTTTTTAACTCACTTTTTATGTTCACAACCATAATTCCCCTTCTTCTTCTATTTTAATTTGATGGTAATTAGTGTATAGAATAGTTTCATTTTGTAACATATTTAATATGTATTTTATCTTAAAATCAAATGTAATAAATTCCCCTTAATTGAGTTGATCTCTTTTTCTTTTTATTATAGATCTAATTACCTTAAGTCATTAAGGTCTATCATCTGTGAGAAATACATATTATATTCCATTCTAATGTAAGCAGGACCATAACAACTACATCAAGGACCACCAAAGATCAACGGACACCATGGACAAGTA
Organism: Hypoplectrus providencianus; assembly: GCA_028566105.1. NCBI lineage: Eukaryota > Metazoa > Chordata > Actinopteri > Perciformes > Serranidae > Hypoplectrus > Hypoplectrus providencianus. Next base: position 4,906,438 of record JAOWBC010000904.1, on the reverse strand, counting down.
CACATGTACAAAGAACTACAGTCAAGTCTGGACTGACAGAACATTAATTAAACTTTTATTAGAAGTGTTATTCCAACAGAAAGTAAAGCACATTTCAGCATCATAAAGTGCAATCTAACATGATTTTAGTGTATGTTAAGAACAAAAGATGCTGACTGCAATATGATTTCTCTATAAATCACTTTTAAATGACCATGGCTTCAAGAATGAAAGTAATAAAAACCAACAGAGGCATAATGCTTAAAACCGAAGATTAAATTAGTAGTCTAAAACAATATTAAATCATGATTAATTACACATCAATCAAGAGTAATAATGCCCACCTTTCAAGTCATATCCTAAAAAGTTACAATTAAAAGACATTAGCAAGGTATGCTTAAAACCCCTGAAAATTAAAAAAAACCATATTAACCTGAGCCTGAGCTATGTCTAGCCTAACACCTTAATGTACCCCTTCTGCTTTTATTTAATATTCCATGTTATTAAAATCATGACAGAAAGACAGTCTTCATCTCTAACCAAAGTAGTATAATTAAACCGTAATCAGCTATATTAATGTTCTTCCTCAGCCACACTATAGCATGCTACAGAAAAATACAAAAAACAAAAATGGCTGACATAAAATTGTTCTTCATTTGACACTTAAAAATATTAAAGCCTGATCAAAGTGCACAGGATTACTTCTGCAAACCACACTTCAAGTCCCAAGGCCCAAAGCAGCCAAACTTCAAATTATATCTTAAAAAATCCCTACTTTTACACTTGTTTTGTCCCAGCATTACTGTAGAACCCAGTATTGTCATTCTAGTGCAGAAAACCAAATGCCCTCCTTAAACATTATTCATCTTTACAACACAAAATCAGTGTCTTTAATACAGAATTTTAAAATGTTTCATCAATTACCACAAAATACCAACTGCTTCCAACAGTTAAAGCTTCCATGTAGGACCCAGCAATATATTCCTTATATTATGTATTATATATCAACATGATGGTTCAAGACAACATATCTTAGACTCCTAGTTTTAAAGGCCACACATCAATAAAGCCATGTGTCTCTGAACTAAACAGATTGTTCTATCTTTCATTCACATAGTTATTATATCCAGATTACTGATGATTAAATCTTCATAAATCTAACTGTGTAAATATCTTGTGAAGGCAACAATAGTCAATTCTAATATATCACTGCAGTATGGATTTGATGTAAAATACCGTGATATTCTCCCTACTTCCACAACACACCAATTACATGTTTAGGCACCTTATTTCAGAAAACAGCTGTCGTTGTTTCTAATCTCGTGCAAAACCATTCACAACTAATTCAGCATTGCGTCATAGATGCAACAGTGCATCTACAACCTCAGCTACTACAGGCCTCCTGTGAAATAAAGGAGCTCGGGAAGCTACAACCATGCTGTCATGTTGTAGCTACACCATTTGTATTAATTATGAGAATATTTACACTGATAGCCCCCTAACGTGTCGACCCCTAATTAAAAATGTTTAATTAGACCCCTGATGTGCATCAGATTATCATCACTCTTCAGTGTAAGTGCTGTACCAATGCAAACTGTCAAACCCTTCAGTTTCAGAAGGTGCTGGATAAATGCTGGAGGAAGACCACAGGGTGATGTTTTTCAAACTCTTTAAGCAGCCTCCTCTTCTCTTTTACAGGTATGGTTTTGCTGGAATTAATGTCATGAAGAAGCTGTTTTAGGCTCTCCAGGGTGGTAGCCTCTCTCTGGTCCTCATACTCTTGTGGCGTCACCTGCTGGCAGAAGGTGAAGGCTGCAACACAGAAGGGAAAGAAGATGTTGGTTTTTACTGGAGTGTTAATGCGGAGTGGACATGCCAAATTTAAGTTTGTTGATTACATATAGGGGTCATTTCATGTTATGTGTAATGAGTACTGTGTGTGTTGGTTGTTGTTGTATTGGACTTACTAGCAACGGAGTCAGGGTCTTGTCCCTGCTGCATAGTCCTCAGTGTTCTTCTCACAGCTTCAATAAGGGATGTAGGGGTCTGTAGTCATTACAGGAAGAAAGAGTACAAGTATGTTTTTAAAAAGTTAAATAAAATGTTGAGTCATTTGATAGTTTAAAATTGAGTTTACTGTATAGAAAATCTAATTGGACCTTGAAGAGCTCAGTGCCATTGTCCATGAGAAACAGCACCAGGGTTTCACTTTGAGATCGAGTCAGTTCCGTATTCTGCACAATTGCTCTCTGAAAAGAGCGGCAGACCAAGGCCCTGTTATCAATCTGAAAGAAAACACACTGAAAGGTTAACAAATAAAACACAAGGACCACTGATCCAATCTTTGACATAAATCTATAAAATAAAACTACTTGAATCTAAATTGGCAGTCAACATTCAAGTTGAACCAAAATCTGTTCTCTTTGGTAACCTTATTATTAGAAAAAAAAAATCTTCTTTTGATAAAGAACATGACAGCATATAAAGCTGGAGCCAACAGTGTGATTGGTGATGACCTGTTTCTGAAGACGGCAAGCATCCTGTTGAGCTGCCGTAGCCATGAAGGTCAGTAGTCTCCTGAGTTCATCCCTCACACCTGTATCCATCAGGCGGAGACACAACTGAGATGCTTTGACAGCATCCTGCACTTTCCCTTCATCTGAAAAGAAAACAATTCAGTCAGTACAGCAGACTGGAAAATGAAAGGACCTCTGTGAAGGACTAATCTACATTGAGAGACAAAAAGTACTGATCTTTGACAAGCAAACAAGTAACATAGCCACTTGTTGCTTCACATGTATACACACATCATCTGTCCTGAGCTGTGCCAGAATGAGTTGTTAAATCTGTTTTCACAGTGTTTCACTGTGAAAAAAAAACATCACTCTAAACCCTCACCCAGCAAATTTAGAATTGCAGCATGTATATCCAAGTGGCGTCCTGAAAGAAGCGGGGCTTTTTCCTGTCCACTGTAGTACTTGGCGATGGTGTCAAAGAGCAGTCTCTTTTGGCTTGCCATCTGCTCTGCATGGCCATCTTCTGAAGAAGCATCGCCACCTTGTCGACTGAGCTGTTCCCCTGCAACCACGATCAGCTGGTCAGGAAAGAGCTCCAAGCAATCTGCTGCTGCCGTCAGCCACCCATCCAACCTGAAAACAAAGCGTGTATGTACTGTCACTGTAGGGGAGGTGGAATCCATGGACAAACATTTATTGGTATGAAAAAGGGGAATCTTACTAATCGCATGTACTTTTCACTGTAATTCTTGTAAAAAGCATGAAAAGGTTTTATGTGCACTGTGCAAAAATAGCTTAAAGTATTCATCAAAGCACTGACTGGGGCAGATTAAGGGTGTCAGGCAACTCTCTCTCCAGGCACGTGTTAGAGATAACCAGGTCCTGGGTGGCCAGAGGAGCTCTGCAGGCCTGGAGCTGAACCCTGGCAGGAGATGTCAGGATGCAGTCCAAAATGGGCAACTCTACTATCTGTAGCAGCTGCAGCAGCGTCTGCTGCTTCCAGACCTCATCCATCACTAGAGAAGGAGGGTAGGCAGAAGAAAAATATTTAAAAAGAAAAAAATGTCAGAGACTGTTAAAATGTTAGCAAACACTGGCAGATTTTTTTTATAGTCTTACAAGCTTTGGACAGAAAAGTAGAAGTAGTCTGTGTTGTGTTTAAAGCTGGAGATAAGGTGGGTCGCAGGTTGATGGTTTTCAGTAGTCTCTCAACCCTCCTGTCTGATGGTCCAACAGCAAGAGGATTAGAAATAGTCCTCAGTTCATTCAGCCTCCTGAAAAACGAGGGGGAGTTATAGTTAATAACATTGGTATTGGGAAGCTGAACCTTGAAATGAAGAGAGGGCAACATTTTGAGATATAAAGATTAGTTATCCTTACAACAAGGAGTCAGACACTTTTCAGATATTCTCAAGGTGTATTTCAAGCTTTTTTGTATACAGTGCATACAGTTTACTGATTATTGTATATGTATTATCACTCAACTGTAACAATGTTTTTTTTTTACAACTTGGCAAAGAAACTGTGAGAGATAACGAAATCAACCAAAACTGAAGACAATATCTAGATCTACTCATATACTTATCTCCCATGTTTGATAATTATGAATGCTAAATTAAAAGGCAATGTAATTTTATCTTGCATTACTGAATAAATGTGTCAGAAAAACAACAAATAAAAAGTGGATTTTTAGTCAAACCAACCTGGAGCTTTTCTTCCTCATGAGCCCTGGTTTCTCTGGTGTCATATTTTCTGTGTCACTATTGCACTCCTTCAAACTGGGCAACACTTTATATTCCAGAAAACGGTAAAGGCTGCAGCTGCTGTCCTCAAAGGTCACTTCCTTGTCTCTGCGAAACAGCCTCGTCCCCACCGGTTCAAACACCTTGGCCTCCATCAGGGCCTGGCAGAGTCGAGCAGCTTTAAGGCGAGACACTTCACTTGTGCAGAACACAACATTCTGCATCAAATAGCTGAGGACGGCATCCACAGCGTCTGAGCCTGTGAAACATTCAGCATGAACACGTAGATGCCTTCTACAGCGGCGCACCTCCACCTGGGTTTGCAGGGCCTGGATGATGTTGTGCCACAGCTGGGTGGCGCCGAACGGCCCTGAGAAACCTGTAAGAGATACATGGTAAGAAAAAAAGGAATCAAAACAAGTTGAATCCCAGAGCTGAAATATAATGATGAACATTAAACAGGTATACATACAATATACAATTTACAGTATTATAGTAAACATGTTTAATCTCATATTAAAAGTGAACATGAAGCAAGAATACTGCATGAGATAGAAAATGCTGCTCACATGTCAATGGCCGTCCATTAGTAATAACATCCAAATAACAAGGTTATATACCTGTTTTCTCCAATGCTCCAGTACGTTTTTCTACATTTAACGGCTAACAAGACGACCGTTGGGTTTAGCAACCTGTCAGACT
>JAOWBC010000904.1:4877241-4896437 GCA_028566105.1 Hypoplectrus providencianus | reverse complement strand
TTTTTTTTTTTTTTTTTTTTTTTTTTTTTTTTTTTTTTTTTTTTTTTTTTTTTTTTTTTTTTTTTTTTTTTTTAAGTTTATGGAAGGGAGTTAGAGATAATGTCCACAAGGCCTTCTGGGACATCCTGGAGACCGAGCTAAACGACGACCCGCCTGAGTATGGGCAAGCCATCAGATTATTGGAGGAGATCAGAGAGGTCAGCCCACAAAATCTGACGCCCACAGCTCCACTGGATCTGAAAAAGATGCTCTGATTTTCCTGACATTTACTTGCTGCATGATCCTCTCAAATTTAAAGATATTGTTTTGCCTTCTCTTTATCTTCACCTCCTTTTGTGTACATGGAAATTAATGAAGCACCATCACAGATTAAGTTCTAAATATTGCTTTCTCTTATTTTCCTCTTTGGACAGATTTTACTGTCATTCCTTAATCCGGGTGCCAATCGGATGCGGACCCAGATCATGGAGGTGCTGGACATGGACCTGATTCGTCAGCAGGCTGACAACGATGCTGTAGATATTCAGGGGCTTGCCTCTTACATTATCACTACTATGGGCAAGATGTGTGCCCCGGTGAGGGATGAGGAGATCAAGAAGCTCCGCGAAAGCTCAGACAACATAGTGACACTGTTCAGGTACGAACTCACACAAGGTTTAAAGTATTAAAGCCTTAATGCTGATATCAAATGTTTGATTTTTTTTTTCTTTTGTCTGAGAGAATACATGAACTTTGAGTTCCAATTGTCTTATTTAGTCATTTTTTTTCTTTTATGTCTCCTTATAAGAAGAGAGTTGATCACAGTGGCTCTCATTATTATTATTATTATTATTGTAATTCTTATTATTGTTATTTTAATATTATTATTTTTACACTCCAGAGAAGTCTTCCGTGTGCTGGACCTGATGAAAGCAGACATAGTCAACTTCACAATCGATAATCTGAGACCTGTGCTGCAGAGGCAGAGCGTTGAATATGAAAGGGAAAAGTTTCAGAGCATCCTGGACAAGACACCCAGTAAGTAGACAAGATTTCACAGTTTTCTCTATTAATGTTTTACTATTTCTGTTGTCAGGTTGATTTGGTATTTGCCTTGCAATAGGAAATATACTCATATTAAAGAGATAGTCAGGATTTATTGAAGGTGGGCTGTAATAGGTACATTTTTTCACATTTTCTTGATTAAATAAAGGTTTCTTGAGGAACTATGCTTGCTTGTTTATTGCTGCTCTGATCGCCTTGATTAATTTGTTTGTGTTGTTGTTTGACTTCAGTGTTGTGAAGGATTCATTCATATTCACCAAGGTCACACAATAACACAAACAAATCAACCTTAAAATCTGCATTAGGCCAGCAACTTCTGTATTCTGCAAGATGCAATTAAAATGGTTGTTTTTGTCAAAGGGTTCTTGTGGCTTTGAAGAGAGCATTCCTACTTTAAAAAACAACAAACCCTGAACTATTTCTTAAGTCAGATAGTAGTAATTAAAACAGACAATAACCTTCTGGTTTCTTGTTAAAGCAGAAATATGATCACACTCCTCAGTCTGTATTACTGTGATAAACTTATTCAGGCGCTTTGGAGCACACAACCTCATGGATCAAGGCGGCACTGGAGGAGCTGTCGACCAACATCCCCAAAGAACAGAACGGTCCAGAAAAAGGGCAGCGACTGGTGCCCGGGCCCTTTCAGCTCCTCAACACTGCCTTCCTCCACATCCTTACCTGGGACTATGAAAAGAGCCCACTGCCTGAGGTGAGTGAGACTCTGTTATCTTTTGTATAACTGCTGGGGTTTTTTTTGTGTGTGAAAAACAGGGCACTGAAGAGGCGATGGTAGGTAGATTTTTTTCAAACTGGGACATTTCTAGGCTGCCCTGTTTCTCATCTTTATGAGCGAACTTTATCTTCTTTCAGCTCCAAACTTATTCACAGACAAAGCAGCGTTATTCATCGTCTTATGTAATTACCAGCAGAAGACAAATGTACATCTCCCAGGATTTGAAACAATTTCTTATTTTGGTTCTTCTGTAGACGTGGATGACTGACGAGTCCCGTCTGCGAGAGATTCAGTGGCAGCTGCAGCGGTGTCAGGCAGTGAACGAGGTGCTGCTCATTATCTACAGCACCATTGGAGGACCCATCCAGGGTCTGTCGTCCCTGTCTGACCGCCTGAAAAAGATGATCAGTGTGCTGCTGGACGGGATGCACAGCCCGTCAGTTAACTGCTTTTTTATCCATCTGAAATCCATTATCTTTAACTGACTATCAGGTTGTTTATAGAATAAGACTTTTAACCTCCTCTTCCTCTGGTATTAGGAACTTTAACCTAGAAGAGGCACTAGAGGGCGTCAGTGCTCAGATCTGCTGTGAGCTCAACAAGTCTTTAACAGAGAGGAACTACCCTGCTCTGTCCCCCGCGCTGCAGTCCACCCTCACAGGCCAGATCTGCAGCATCACTCAGAGGGACAATCCCATCCGAACTCTCGTTGGTAAGACAGAGTGAGCTGGAGTGACTATGTGCTCATCTGAGCCTTGTGCCGGACTGTTTTTAATGTCATATAACCTTTAGAGACCCTCGATCGATCCAGTGTGTCTATTAAAGCGGGCAGGGGATCCTTAGGGAAAGACAGCAGGTCAACAGTAGATAACAAACACAACAAGTATACATCAACCCAAAGCTGGCATCAAGAATAGCATTTTGAGAAGAAGCTCAGTGTTGTGTGCCATGTTTTTCTAGTCACAGATCTGTAAAAATTGCTGAAGTGTATAAGGACTAAGAACATTATGATGTGAGCATCTTCTTTAAATAGGAGCTCACTACAGGCTCCTAGAGACGGTCATGTCAGCCGAGATAACCAGCTATCTGGCAGGTTTCCAGGGTTAATTTGAAGTAAAACATAATTTGGTGTGAATAAAAAAATGTGTGAAGTATCCCAGACTATATTTTTCTAACCTGTCATTTCCCTTTCTCTAATTCTCTTTGATTCTGTGCAGAGGATCGTGTGCAGCAGTACTTCATGATGCTCATCTGTGATCCCAAACCCCAGGCCAAACTTGAACAGGTACCAACTGGCTTGACGGCCATAAAGCCTGAACTTGCATTTATGGGAGCAAAGTTCATCTCCCTGGTTAACTACAACAAGACTGTCTATGGACCTTTCTACGCCGATATCATCAGGAAGCTGATGTTCAGCAACAGCCCACCAGCAACAAATCCTCCTCAGGAGAGCGCACAGGACTCTGTCACCTCCAATTAACACCAAACATCAGCTCATGCAGTCTATTAAGAATCTTTTTGCAACTAGATATAGCTAAGGAGGTACTACAACAGCTAGGCAGTATAACTGCTTTGCTCTGCCAGTGTACTCTAGTAGCTGGAGTTCCCTTCATTGCATTGTAAGTGTAAGTCTTCTTATCTACATTAAGCAGTGAAGGCACCGCTGTGTAGGTGCCATGCAGTAGACATATGATGTGACCTGGTAATAAATGCTCTACAGTGTGCCCTCCTGTCAATATTTACAGCTTAGAAGCACAAAACCAGTGTAACAGAAATCCATTTCTGATCCTGATAATGATCCTTATGTTACAAATGTGTCTGTACTCAGACTCCTGATACTTTGGAGTGAATCTACAGGGGCGAAAGGGGAAAACTTTAGTATATCTAAAGCACACAGAAAGCTTTATGAAGCAAAGAGGGAGGAAGCTTTTATATATTTAGAGAAGTAGCAGAGTAGCACATCATATCCCTTTATGTATACCAAGTTATTTATCTCTGTCAAATTCTAAGGTAACTATAGAGTAAAACTATTATCACCTTTGAGCATAATAATGCAAAACTAAGAGCCCTTTTCCCATGGAGTTAGTCCCTTTTTGAGAGTTGTCCCTTTAACTTCTTTGTCAGCCGAAGAACTAAACATTTTGTATCATTTGTATTCCTCTAATATTAATATTCAGCAAATAATTGTAGTAGTAAATGTTTTGGAAATTGGAATTTGCTTAATAATCATCTTCTGCATGACTAGCTTTGTTTTTTGGGTTAAATGATTTTAGTTCTTTTTTGAGTAATGTTTTGTCTCATGTTGCTTGTTATTACTTTTACTTATTCTCTACCAGTGGAATATATTGTTTTATTGGTTTAGTATCTCTGTTTGTTACATTTTGAGGTACTGTAGTTTTTACAGTATTTTAGTGTTGGCTGTTAGAACCTCTGGGGAAATGAAAGGTGCTGAACTTAAAAGTGATTTTGTGTCCAACATTTCCAGCGGACCCAACGATGCACAAAGTAAAGCAAAATGTTGTGTACTTTACTAAAGTTTACATGAAAATATGGGAAAGTTGTTGTTGTTTTCTTCTGTACCACAGTTAATATAATAAAACTTGACAAAGGAAATTGATTACATCTTTATTTGAGGAAAGATTTAAAGGTAAAGCAATCACACAATATTTCTCAAAATAAAAAACAGCCATATGATTCCATTTTGTCATATAATAAAAATCTAGCAGCATGTGTTTTTTATGACTTTTAATCTAATCCCTTTTTTAATTAAAAGAAAAATGCTGTTGCTTCAGAAAGATAATGTTACCTTATTTATTTGTTAGAATATTATTACTTATCAGTGTCAAAAAAAATTACAATTAATTTGAATATTTTGTCAAAATGAAAATGAATTAAATACAAATGTAATCTTTTATCCCAAATAACAATCACAATCTTATTTACCATCCTTTGACTTTGGTATAATTTGGTTTTCAGTAATTTATAATAAGGAATAGTCCCATTTTTTAAATTCCTTAGGTAACAGGGTGCTTTTGACTGTGGATTAAAAAATAACATTTGATTTTTTTCATTCAGATAGGGTTTTTAAATTTATTTAGAAAGTAGTAGTGCTTTGCAGGTTGTACATCAAGCTAACTTATTTGCACAACAATTGATCTCCACGTACACTAACTATGGCACCTTATAATTGCATTATCACTGCATCCCTGTACTGTAGAATAAACAACATGCTGTCATCACTTGCTGTCACCAGGCAGTATTGTTGCATTAAAAGTCAGTCCGAAAAAAATGCAAACAAATATTAAAACTTTAAAGTTATATAAATTTTGTTGACAGAAATCATTGAGACTAAGTCAATAAATTAGAAGAAAAATACTGTGCACAACAGCATTTGGGCAAACCTATCACATGTTAATAAATAGCTAAATTAAAGCAGGAAAGGGCGTGTAAATGAGCGGAAGCACTTATTTCCGAGCAGAGGAATAGTCCATGAAAGCCCCATCACTTTGCCCAGTTACAGAATTGTATGACCTCACCGGTCACGTGATTCAAATACCACCACGCCATTGGCTGCCTCACACCGGGGTAGTTGTTATTGTTGTGAACCAGGAAACTCTCCTCTTTCAAATTTGGGCGTGAAGTACAACGTTCACGGAGGAATAAATCGCCTTTTTACTCATTGGACTCTTTGAAACGCGACTTCAGTTTCAAACCACATACAGGTGAACAAATACACCCATCGGTATCAAAAAGAAGATATTCGTAAGTATCTACTTGTGGTTAGTTTCTTTGTTTCATTCCTCAGCAGGTCAGACTGAGTAAACTTGTCGAGACAAGTATTGAAATGTGTGTCAGTAGGCTAACTGTTAGATGAAATGTCTCGATAAAGTTTGCAAGCAAAGTTCATCTTAGCCTCCTTTGACTTGCAGTATATAAAATAGCTTCAACATTTCTTCTTCGCAGACACTTCAGAGCTGTGGTAAAGTAGCACATCCACCACTTAGATGATACCATAAGCTGTCTAGGAGAAATAAACTATGTCTAAACTAGCTCGGTTAATAAACTGAACGGCTCTGTGTTTTTTAGAATGTAGAAACCGCTTAAACTGTGTGAAGTGTCACTATCTTTTTGTCTAATTTTACTTTGGTAAACAGCTGCAAAGCTCTTGTGTTTTCACTTTCTTCTGCTTCCTCTTTCTATATTGGTGACTGCACAGAAGTTACACACCAGCTATATAAATAGAAGCGTTAGACTACTGTACATTTTGGTAATGTATGTCATATAATAATGCTGTTATTCATTCATTGTTAAGTCTGACAGGTGCTTTGTCATGTAATGTAACCTTTTTGCCTTTGAGTCATTTGTAAGAGATATGACAGGAATAAAAATGACAAACGTAAATCGTGACCTGAACCTGATATTCATGATCTACAATTAAAATTTCCAACACACGAGACTAGTTTTAATCCAGTTTAGTTTCAGTTATAATTTTCCATCAACTGTGTTGCTACAGTGTGGGGAAAACCCAATGTTGTGTAAGATGAGATTACCTCTACCCATGAAGTGAGGCATGGAAAACACAAGTTTTCCAAGTCTGCTTTTGAAAAAAAAAAAAAAAATCACTGTATCAAAAAGGGCTGAACAATTAATCAGAATTGTATGGAAATCACATGAGGTGCAAGATTTGTTAAAAAAAATTATGTTGTTTTTTCAACCAAGTAAAGTGGTCTTGAAGAGATGTCTCCATCTTGTATTTTATTAAAACAAATCTTGCTCAGAAACTAGGATCATTTTAATGTTTCCATTGAAAGAGAAAAACTGAGAATAATGTTGCAAATATGTTTACCCTCCCCAATTTCATGAATCATAGAGAAATTGCAATATCAGTCAAAATAATTGCATGTACATTTTATTTTCCAAATCATTTAATTTTATTATAAAAGTAGGGTCATATTTGCTTTTTTAAACATTATTAGCAGAACACAGTTACTCTGTTGGCTGAATGGTAGAAAATCCCTGCAGCCAAAACTTCCCAGTCCCAAAAAATAGTCGAGGTTGTTATGAAAAATCAGTCACATGTTGCTAAAATGTTTGTGCATCCTCAGGCATTTGGCTTTGTAAAGTATATTGCAAGTAATAATCTGACTTCCTTGTGTCTCCTCCACTTATTTGCAGTAAAACCGGAACCTGCATGGTTGGCGTGCTGTGCACACATGGCGTTGGAGGAAGGCGCGAGGAGCGCTCTGCTCCGCTTTCGCCGTAAACTAGAGGATGACATCAAGCCTGCCTTCCTGATGGACCACATGATCAGTGATGGCGTTCTGATTGAGGATGAGGAGGAGAGGATCAGGAGCCAGGTGAGCCTTTGCTTAAGGGGAAATTAGCCTGCATTTTCAACCAGTGTTACTTAAATCTTTCATATGATGGTGCTTTCGTTCCTGCTTGCTTTTAAACTGACTTAAAATATTTGTAAGATGCAACGTTTTGTGAGATTTAATTTGTTGTTGTTTGCCCACTCTTATTTGAATAATCTATTTTTGCCCAATCTGCCTTCCATTCTCTCTTTTGTCACTGCCTCTTTATCATTGTCCATTGCCCCCGTCATTCTGATTCGCTTTGTTTCCATGTTTTCCCACTCTGTCTTCCCATTTATTTGCAGGGAATACACAATACAGCCATGACAGATTCCCAAGCTCTGAATTTAGCCCTAAGCATCCCTAGAACTGTCTTGAATTTATTGTTTTTACCATTGCTTCTACTTGTACTTACTGAAAATACATTAATTTATTTTTTGTGACTACTACTAAGTTATATAACTCATGCTTTTGTTTTATCATAGATATTTTATACACTGTAATAAATACTTTAAAAAAAAAAAAAACTAACATACATAAGCCTGTACAAACGTTCTCTCCGTCTCCAGATGACCAGGAAGGATCAGGCTGCAGCCCTGCTGGAGCTGCTGCTGAGGAAGGACAACCGTGCCTATATCTCTTTCTACAATGCCTTGGTCAAAGAGGCATACAACGATTTGGCCAGTCTGCTTCACGATGACCTACCGCGCACATCACACGATGCACATAAGAGCTCCACTGATAGCTGCACTCCTTATGGTGAGGAAGCAGAGCTGTGAGTTTTTGTCTGGTGGAGAGAACAGAGGTTGTGCAGTCAGAGCGTGGGAGTCCTTGAATGTTGTGAAGAAGAATATTAGTCAAATCTGCTGTTTTGTTTGGACATGTTGGGTTACTACAGTACAACTCATCATGCGTTAAGAGGACAATGAAAGGCTGACCTACATCTTGATAGCTCAGTTTTTATTTCTTCAAGGTGTCATTTTTTGCTCTTGGAAGCTTCAGTACTTATTGAAACTTTTTTTTTTTTATCTAACAGTTCAGGCGGTGCTCAGTGAAGGTGGCGTGCCACAGAGGCCCGTGGTGTTTGTGAGCAGACCAGAGCTTGTGAACCGCGTCCGGGAGAAACTCTACCGGCTGCAGAAGGACCCGGGCTGGGTCACCGTCTTCGGCATGGCCGGCTCGGGCAAATCTGTCCTGGCTGCTGAGGCCGTCAGACATCAGGGACTCATCGAAGGTGGAGAGTCTTTGTTTTTACCTGTTCTTTTATATTGATGTTATAAGAAACATACAAAGAACAATCTGAAGGTTGCATCTGCATAACTAGCATTGACCCCCCACACCACCTGTTTCCACTGGCAGTGCATAGCTGTGAATACAAGCATACATAAAATACACTCATATACTAGTAATATATATATATATATGTATGTATGTATTATAGCTTCTCACCTCATGCCTCTCTGACCTCTCCTCCTCCTCCGCCTGCAGAGTGCTTCCCCGGAGGGATACACTGGCTGTCCATCGGCCAGCTGGACAAACCAGACTTGCTGGTGAAGATCCAGTCATTGTGTTTCCGGCTGGAGCAGAGCCTGGATTCCCATTCCCTCCACCGACCCCCCACCTCTCTGGACGAGGCCAAAGAGCGCCTGCGCTTCCTCATGCTGCGCAGATATCCAAGGTATGTTCAGATTAACATGATCTGCTTTCAGCTTTTTAGACAAATATGACTGTTTTTTTTAAAAATGCCTCAAGGCATATGGGCTTGTTTAAGCGTAGACTAATCCCACAGCAAAAACTCAATACAAAACAAATAGCGACATGGAGAGCAGTTAGCAGCCACAACCACTTTGTTGATATAACAATATAAATAAGCTGATGTATTTCTGTCCTTTCTTCTTTCTTTCAACTGTGTGTTTGTGCTGTACAAAAATATTCTATAAAAAGCTTAAAAGACTTTCTGTGCTGATCTGCTATGTGGTAAACACATTTCATCGTGTTCTTGCCTCTGATCAACTGTCTGTTTATGTTTGGGCGTCAGATCTCTGCTGATACTCGATGACATCTGGGACAGTTCAGTGCTGAAGGTGTTTGATATCCACTGTCGGATACTTTTGACCACCAGGAACAGAAGCCTGGCCGACTCTGTCAGTGGTATGCTTCATTCTGTTGTACACATTTCAACTGGAATTATTAAACCTTCTGTTATAACTTTTAATCTTCATTGTAATATGTTTGGTATCATGAAAAAGGAATGTATACAACTGCGCATTGAGACCTTTTAGCTGGAGAGGGGCGGCAATATTGGAAAAATAGAGCCTCCTGAGAGATTCCTGAAATTAAAATAAATAACATTTTACAAAACAGTTGCCCTAATACGTCCGATCACAACTGTACCCAAAAAAAACTGTATGTGGCGTGCTTTTATTTTGTAGGTGCCAGATACGAGGTGGAAGTGGCGAGCGGTCTGGATGAGAACAAGGGGCTGGAGATACTCGCTCTCTACACTAAAACAAAGCTCCAGGGACTTCCTGAGGAGGCTCGCAGCATTGTCAGAGAATGCAAAGGTGTGTGTGTGTTTTCTACATAAATTTCAGAAGTTAACTCGTGTAATTTGGCATCATCTCAAATATTTAATTGTTTCTTATTCATTAAGAAACCCCATCCTTTAATGAGTTTGTGCTTTTATTCACATATGGCACCTTTTACACACACTTTTCTGTTTCTCCGTCTCAGGCTCCCCCCTGGTGGTGTCCCTGATCGGAGCTCTGCTCAAAGAGAAACCCGGCCGCTGGCGTTATTACCTCCGCCAGCTGCAGCAGAAACAGTTCAAGCGTATCAGGAAGTCATCGTCTTACGACTACGACGCCCTCGACCAAGCCATGGCTGCCAGCATTGAAGTCCTGCCTGAGGAACATCGGGAGCTCTACAAGGACCTCACAGTGATAGAGAAGGACATCAAGGTCCCTGCAAAGGTCTGGCTGCCAAGATCAAATTTATTAAGTACATGTTTGTTTTCTGTCAGAATTAAAATTATACCCTTACTAAAGTGTTTCTGTGATTTTATCTTGTAACATATTTAATTCAGCTTATGTTGCTTGTTATGATATGATGGAAAAACACACCATTATTAATTAAAAACATATTCTTTAACAGGACCTTATCTCCAAAGACTTAGATAACAACACTCTTCTTTTTTTCAGGTGCTGTCTGTCCTGTGGGACCTGGAGACAGAGGAGGTCGAGGACATTCTGGAGGAGTTTGTCAACAAGTCTCTGCTATATATGGACAATAACAACAAGCCTTACCTTTACTACCTCCATGACCTCCAGCTGGACTTCCTGGTGGAGCAGAATCGCACACAGCTCGAGGTGAGTTTGGATGCAGCCTTGCAAAAGATTTTATATTTTTTTCTTGTGAAGTGGACAGATACTGTATTTATGCATATGTGTGTGTGTGCGTTCCAGAGCCTCCACAGTAAGGTGGTGCATCAGTACCAGCAGCACTACAGAGATGGTCCTCCTCTCTCTGGAGACGAGGAATGTCTCTACTGGATCAGGTTCCTGACCTACCACATGGCCAAAGCCAACCTCTCCCAGGTAATCATTTTATGAGATGGCTGCAGTTCAAGATCAAACAGGTCTAATGAATAAGGAATATCGACTACTTATTTTTGTCATATGTTTTTTATTATTATTATTTGAATGCAATCACTCTCACTACATTTTTCAAAATTATGGAGACAGAAAAGTTTGTTTTTATTGAATCATTATGGCTTCACATTTTTACTATCAAACTCAAATTGCTTCAGGCTTATACCAACAATAAATGAAAACTAAATGATGATACAGATTTTGGAGAAACAATGTTGCATCATGGCACAGTTGACAAGGGGGAGTTTGTTTTTTAAACCAGAATTTATCTTTGCATTCTTTCTCACCAAGTCTCTTTCTCTGTTGGTATCTGTCTGTCTCTGTCTGTCCAGGAGCTCTACTCCCTCATGTTTTCTCTGGACTGGGTCAGCATTAAGTCTCAGATTATGGGTCCGGCTCACCTCATCAATGACTATGTGGAGTATGGACCTATCCTGGATAAAGAGGTCAGCAGTCAACAAAACTTTACTCTATGAAACAGAGAAAACGTGATAACTCTGCTGAATATAATCTCTGTTGGGACATCAAAAGATGAGCAATTATCACACAGAGTTACAACTATTCTCCTTCACTAAAAAATAACTTGCCCAGATATGAGAAAATGCAGTCTGTCTGTCTTTTTGCCCTCGCCCCCCAAGTGATACTTTGTAAATTAAGTGTGTTCCTCTATTATCTTCCCCCCAAGTTGTTTTTGACACATATTATTATCTCATTTATAAGCACATGTTTATTGCCCTTCCATGTTTTTTTTCTGTCCCCTGTTCCCTTTCCAATTTTCATCATTGCGTGAGGGCAGATTAGATAATTGGCAAATGGCTTATCAGACACAAGCAGCAGAGTGGGCTGTGATGTGTAACTCCCACACCTGTTTTACCAGGACATTCATAATGAGAAAGCACTGGCAACAGCCATTTAGGATTTTAATGCCAAAGTAACAATTTAATCTTGTGTCCAGTGTGTGTATGTGTGTGTAGAGTAGTGCTAAGATTATTCAGTATTTTTCAATAAATGTTTGTTGTCTGTAAGACGAATGAAATACATTCAACTGTGACTTATTTTTTTTTGTAATTGTTTGTATTTAACATTATGAATGTTTAACTTGTAATTAACTACATTAGTTGAACTCCTCAGCCATAATGCCGACTTTATATTGCTCCCTTATAGTTCAGTTTTCATGCAAAACAAAATATAACAAGCATCTAATGTTTTTGCATACTTCTCTTTTTTGGGCACCTTTTCATTAAAGATAAATTTCCCTGCTTAAGTAGCTCCAGAAAAACTTCTTAACACCTATTTAGATAAGGATTTTAATAATAATTTCCAACATATTTCTAATAAGACAAAGTTTAAAAAGTGGTGAAACAAATTACTTGCATAAGAAAGAGGCAAAACCCTTTAGGTAAGAGTGAGGTAAATGTACGTAGGAACACAATATATAACCTGCTAAACAAAACAATGTGAGGAAAAACTCTAAAGGAATGAGTTTAGTATTAATATATTTAGGAATAGTGGTGTCCTGATGTGCGTTTAACCTGCAGTGAAACTGTTTTCTTTCCCCTCAGAACAGTGAAGTTCGCAGTCAGTTCCAGGAGTTTCTGTCTCTGAACGGCCACCAGCTGGAGCAGCGTCCCTTCCCTGACGTGGTGCAGCTGGCTCTGTCTCAGCCACACACCTCCGAGGTCTACAGACAGGCTCTGCTGCAGGCTCAGGACCGGGCCGGCAAGGGGAGGCTCTACTTCGACTGGCTGTAGGGAAACACACACAGATGTTCATGTGTGAATGTGCTTGTTAAAACCACGAAATGTATTAGTTTTGTTGTGCATCTGTGGGTCAGTTATATTTAAATTTGCTGCAGCTGCATTAAAATGAAAGCTAATTAGATCATTGAAGGTGAAGACTACAAAATTCTGTATAATTTAAGGCCAGTATGTGCAATTCAGTGTGCTTTCATGTAAGTTGGCAAAAATCAACCATTTTTATTGAAATATGTGTTAAAGCAGTCATGCCTCTGTAATGGAGGAATGCAATGGTAATAAATTATCTAATTCCAGATGAATTTGGTGGTTAAAACTAAAATGGTGCTCATAGGCTGTTTATCTGGCATTGGGCTGATATTTGTTATGTTTTTTTCGGCACAGGAATAAGAACAGTGTAGAGAGTCTGTCCCGTCTGGTGATCCACCCCCACCAGGGCTCCATCTACTCCGCCTGCTTCTCCCATGACGGGACTAAGATCGCCTCCAGTGGAGCCAGCAAGACACTCAAGGTATCAAAGCAGACATGTCTCTGTGAGAGTCTGTTTACAGGTGTGTGTGTGTGTGTGTGTGTGTGTGTGTGTGTGTGTGTGTGTGTGTGTGTCTGTGTGTGTGTGTGTGTGTGTGTGAGTGTGTGTGTGTGTGTGTGTGTATGTCTGATAAAATCGTGAAGGGCAAATTGTTTCCATGGAGACCAAATACTGGAAAATATAGAGGGCGATCCACTTTTATTGCTAGATGATGTTGTAAAAAAAAAATACAACCCTGAAAGAAAATGCTACTTTTTGTCAGTGACTGCCTCCATTTCAAACACACTATCCACAGTGTGGATACATTTTATGTAACCACATTTATTTATACTCTGGACAGAACACTGCAGGTCTGGGGATCATACTGTATCTTTGCTTTTCTAAGTTTTGACTTCCCAGAAAAAAATGCCTTTTTTTAACAAAATAAAATTTAACAGGCAAGAAATGTTTTTGTAGTAATGTCTGTGTACCTTAATTAAGTAGAAATACTAATACCACACTGTGAAATTATTCCACTATCAGTAAAGTCCTGAATTTAAAACCTACTGAAGTCAAGGTACAAAAGTATCAGCATAAACATGTACGTTGAATGTCAAAAGTAAAAGTACTTGTCATGCAGAATGGATCCACTTGTTTTACATATTCCAGATTTATTATTGGATTATTTGTATTGATGCAGGAAACAACAGCTGTCATCCTGTTTTTGCCCTCAGGTGTTTAAAAGCACCACAGGTGAGAAGCTTGCAGAGATCCAGGCCCATGATGATGAGGTGCTCTGCTGTGCCTTCTCCCCTGACGACCGTCTCCTAGCAACCTGTTCCAGCGACAGGAAAGTCAAGGTAAGCAAATACATGATTACAGCAACAAACAGGTCGGTAAAACTCAGTGGTGGAAGGAGTCTTCAGATCTCTTACTCGCAAAAAGGTACTTAAACCACAACACCAGAATAACTCCACTTCAAGTAAAAGTCCTCTATTAAAAATGTATTTAGTATCAACATCAAATGAACACCAAAGTTCTTATTATACAGAATGGAGCCACTCAGATTGTTTCAATTGTATATTACTTTCGTAAATATACTTAGTTACATTCCACCACTGACACCACTCACAAAATACAGACACAGACTTGATCCAGCATTCTTTTAAAATTCATTTTATAATGAAACGTGTCTGTTTGTTGCAGGTGTGGAACGTAGAGCGAGCCATGCTGCTGAGAGTCTTTGAGGAGGAGCACGAGGAGCAGGTCAACCACTGTCAGTTTACCAACACGACACATCGCCTCCTGCTGGCCACCTGCTCCAATGACAAGTTCTTAAACGTCAAGGTACGTGTGTGTGTGTGTGTGTGTGTGTGTGTGTGTTTCCCGCCTGTCCATAGGCTGTATAAAAGAAGGAGACCTGGTTATGTAGATGTCAAAGACTGGGTTTGAAGCTTCAAGTTTTTGTGTTTTGGTGTCATCTTTTATTTTTTTGACACCGGGAGGAGAATGCTAAACTACTAGCTAACACTAGCACTAACAAGCTAGCAAGGTGCATACAAAATTCAAATTAACTTTACAAATAATTATAATACTAATTATGTCTAGCATGAAACATGCATATAAAAGTATGAGGAAACATATTTTCTGAGTTGGTAAATCAAGTGAGAAGTAGGATAATTTTCTCATAAACCTCTATTCCATCAGATTTCTTTTTGTGCCCCCTGCTTGGCTTCATTTTCCAGGCCCAGATGTCTTCCTTTGCTTGACAACAAATTTAACATCTTTGTTTTTCTTGTCACCTTTCCATTTTTTGGGCTCTGTCTCGTTTCTTACTATCTCTTTTTGCTCAGGGCCATCATAAAAGTAAAAGTGTTTTAATTTTGTTTCAACCAACTATTGCGTGTCTCTTTCCCTCATTGTCATTTTCTCACTGTGCTTTTTCCTGTTTCTGCAGCTTTGGAACCTCAACAAGCCGTCTTCCCAGAACACCATGTTCGGCCACTTTGAGCCAGTCAACCACTGCTGTTTCTCCCCTGATGACGCCTTTGTGTCCACCTCCTCCAACGACGGCACCGTTAAGGTGTCTGCCATAAACCCTGACGCTTGTAAATCTGTCCTAAATAACTAACGACTGGGCTTGTAACTGAGTATCTGTGTGTGTGTAGCTGTTTCAGGTGTCCTCTGCCAATGAGTGGAAGACGATCAACGTGAGGGACATGTTGACAGAGAGCGACGAAGAGGTCCTCGTCAAGTGCAGCACCTGGACGGCTGACGGAAAACGCATCATATGTGCAGCCAGGAACGCCGCCCTGGTGAGCACTTTATGAACATTAGATTCTGCTGTTGTTGCTGTGTGGGAAGTGAGATAAAAGAGGTTTGGGTGTGGATCTTACTTGTCCAACATGTCACAGCTGTACAGATAAGAATCCAGCACCTCAGGGCTCACTTTGTCCCCCCTGTCCTTGATGCCTGTGTGTCATTTCATTGAAGAAGACAGGAGAGAGAGAGGCTGTTTGTCACTTTGCCTTTCAGAAAGTCTACAGAGTGTGTGTCCTGGTTGTAAATGTGAGCAGCCCCTTTCCCTGCAGAGCTTTCTGAAATCAGCCAGTCCTGTCCTGTAATCAGTCTGTCTGTGTCCTTTCCGCCTGCATTTGTTTGTATTCTGAGGAACAGCCCAGCAGGGACGTCTGAGCCTGTTCCTCTGACTTTAGAGAGAGCGAGCACAGACTATAATGCAGCAAGTTTGCACAAGATAAGACAATATTAAGTACAATTTAATGCACACATTCAATATGTAAAACACATGCAGGTGTAACCTTTATGTTGGCATGCTGATACTATCACAGATATTGGTATCAGTGCAGATAAACTGCAGCACAACTTGCCAAATGTGTGTTGAAGGTCATTTGCTTTCACGCCTAACTGGTTTGGATTCGGTGTGAATGAATTCAGGTTAGGCTAATTTAGGCCGGGGTAAGAGCTGTCAATCAGACCCTCTTGGAGACCAAACTGCAAAACCAGATCACTTGAAAGGTAGAAGAACCCTTAAAAATAATGTTGCTGTGGCCTGTTTGTTTCTCTTTTGCACCTAGTTGGAGTTCTATGTTTTTTATTATATTATTATAATTATTATATTAATTGTCTCTGTATCCAATTTTATTATAAAATATATATTTATTTAAAAATAAAGGTAATTCAAATTAAATACATTGCCATAAATTGTTTGCCAGCAAGGGAGAACAATATATCCTGTCTGCATTGCCCAGCCCTAACAATGCAGACAGGACCCATTATTGCCTTTAAAGGTGGATGCACATACATGATCTTTCATATATTAATAGTGAGAGCAGTTGGGTGTATTTTATCTGGTTCGGGTTAACCCAACCAAACCCCCCTGCTGACGTTTACAGCCATGTTAGAATTGTTCTTTTGTAATTGGAGCTTTGATTGCACATGTTATGTTAAGGAAAGACAAATGTCATTTCGTATGAAAGTGTAATAAATCAGTATTTCTCATCAAATATGCCTTAACTTGACAAAGATTCTATATTATGCACAGACTGCAAATTCTGCTGTGTTGTCCTTGTTTCTCAGGTGTTTGACGTGGAGACGTCAGACATGTTGTTGGAGATCAGGACGAACCGACTCAGCACGGTGCAGTTCTGTCACGCCTGTCCGACCAGCAACCTGCTGGCACTCGCCTTCTCCAACTACGCTGTGGAGGTAAAGTACCTACTTGCATAATTATTGTAAAGCAAATTATTCCAACTTTAACTGCAAAAGTGTATATTGTGTAAAAAAAAAAACAAAAAAAAACAGCACATTGTCTGGCATATGAATTGCTACCTCTATGCTTTTCATGAGCCAATATCAGCAGGTAATATATGTCACTTAATATATCGATCTGGCTCTCCGAATTTAACTGTACTCTGTGTGTGTGTGTGTGTGTGTGTCTTTGTGTGTGTGTGTGTGTGTGTCTTTGTGTGTGTGTTTTTTCAGCTGTGGGACTTGGAGACGAATAAGAAGATGGCAGACTGCAGCGGTCACCTGAGCTGGGTCCAGCGTGTCCAGTTCTCTCCTGACGGCTCGCAGCTGCTGTCCTGCTCCGACGACCAGACTGTCAGGGTGAGACTGTCTGTCTGTCTGTGTGTGTGTGGGTGTGTGTGTGTGTGTGTGTCTGACTGGGTCTACATTAGTGCATCAGTCTGCACAGATATTGTCAGTATCGTTCTAATAACCACAGCGAACATAACAAGTTGACTTATTGCGCTCTTCTTTCCCTATGCCGGCTGTTTAGTCGCAGCTCAGGAAATACTTTGTGGCTTCTAGTGCAGAAACTTTATGTCATATGAATAGAAACACTTTATATTAACTTTGTATTATATCAGGCCAGAATATAAATAAAGAATAAGCAGCTTCTGTGGGATGATTTGTGCATGGGATTAAAATATGGGAGTTCTGTACAGTTACTGCTTGAGGCTTTTGTTTTATATTACTGAGGTTATGTAAACAGCGTTATTAACTGATTCGCCTTTGCTCACTGAAACAAAGCAATATGTACCACAAACAGCCTGAAACCAAAATCATTCTATAAAATCTGTAATTGCAGTTTAGTCTTTTAGGATGAACTTCATGACTCTCAGAGACACTGGGTTATATAAAGGTGGTAAAACCTTGATTTTAGTGTTTTGATGCTAGTGAGAGCTGTCAGTACTCAGTTGACTTCTATTTTAAATGACAAACAGCAGAGAATTCTGCATGTACTAATTTAAATTCTCTATTTCACCCAAATTATTATCTTTTAATGTCTTCCTCTTCTCAGCAGGAAGCAGTTAATCGAGTTGTTCTTGGCCTTGGATTATGCTGATGTTATCTACAGACATGCCGCCGCTCTTTATACCTACGTTCAGTTTATCAGTCCGACCTGAGATTTATTACCATTGATAATTCATTTTCTCATTTTTTTATTTATTGGCTTTGCATTTTTAACACTAAGACGTGACAGGCATTGGTTTGTAAACTAGGCAGCACATCTAAACTGAATATAAGAGAATGCAAAAATCTGTAATCATTTATAAAATATTTTAAATTGAGCATGAAATATATATTCTTTGTACAAACTGATTTTTGCTTCTGTAAAGATACAAACTGAATTCTGAATTTGATCCATTCTTTTTTTGATGAAACATGTTATACAGAAGTTCCAATTTATAGGAATCTTGGTTATATAAATCTCTAAATGACATCTGGCCATCATTTATCATTTCCAATGGTGGAAAAAGTATTTAAATCCCTAAATTAACTAAAAGTACCAATACCACAAAGTAAAATTACTCCTGCATTTTTAGGTTGTCCATGTAGAGCTAATTTAACCACTTTTATGTGGTTTATTTATTTGTATTTTTATAACCAGCAGTCATGATATGTCAGAAAATGCAGTTAGCAGTCTCTTTAATGTAGAGATTTCTTGGTTTTGTCTGTCTTATATCAGATTAGACTGGATATTCTTTGCTTTTTTTAAGAACAAGACATTAAAACCAACATAATTTAAATTTAAATTGGCCCA
The DNA here is from genome assembly GCA_028566105.1 of Hypoplectrus providencianus. NCBI lineage: Eukaryota > Metazoa > Chordata > Actinopteri > Perciformes > Serranidae > Hypoplectrus > Hypoplectrus providencianus. The sequence goes on along the minus strand of JAOWBC010000904.1, from coordinate 4,877,822 downwards.
TTTTACAGTCATAAACAAGACATGCCCCACCTGACCTGGTGCATGTTCTCTCAGAGGACAGAAACCACTTTGTGCTGCTTGGATTCTGTTACCAGCGAATGTTTTCAAGCTGTCAGACCCCGTGTGGAAATTCAGTCTGAAGTGGCAAACAAAAATGTATGAGACAGATGCTGATGACTTATTTACTGCCTCAGACAGGTTGTTCCCAGTTTGTGTCTGCAGCAGAAGGATGAAATGTGGGGCAAAATATTAACAAGCAACAACACTGACTGTGTAAACCCATTAAATAGTGACGTTTTATCTCCTCTTTCTAAATACTATTCACAAAGAAGCAGTTTATGAGGACGAGTTGCAGCAAAGTGGATGTAGCTGTGGCTCTATCTTACATGATGTTCTGTCTCGTGCTTTTTGCAGCTGTGGGAGACGAAGAAGGTGCACACCTCCTCAGCTGTCTGCTTGAAAAGAGACTCTGACGTTCTGTTCAATGGTGAAGAAATCATCGTGTCGGCTGCAGACAACTGCAACAGGCTGCAGGTGAGCCGCGGGGAAGTGAGAGGCGTAAATAAGAGGTGGTGGGCTGG
>JAOWBC010000904.1:4851579-4877141 GCA_028566105.1 Hypoplectrus providencianus | reverse complement strand
GTCTGTCTGTCTGTCTGTCTGTCTGTCTGTCTGTCTGTCTGTCTGTCTGTCTGTCTGTCTGTCTGTCTGTCTGTCATGACAAATTGTTCACTGAACTTTCAGATGCTTCAATCTTGTGCTGATGACCAAATGAGAACATTTTTATGCTTAATTATCAATATGTTTAAACAAACTTCAGCCATCACACAGAGTTGCATTTCTAGGTCCAGATATGCCGTTGTTGAGTCTTCTGACATTAGCACTGTTGCCCTTTTTATCTCTCCCGTCAGCTCACCTCAGAACGCTTCTTTCATCTCGTCGCCGCTCGTCTCCTCTTTGACCTGTGATCTGTATTCTCAGCGCTCTTCACGCCACCTCTCTATTTTTTATTTTACCGTCTCTGTCACACACCTTTTTTGTTTTATTCCCTCTTTTGTTTTGTTTATCTCTCCTCCTCCTCTCGTTCCGCTGTCCCTCTGCTCTCCTCACTCTGCTGCTCTTTGCCTCGGTGATAAATTGTTGTTTGCCTGCACAGAATGAGGTCCTAGTCCGCATTATGGCAGGTGTGTGTTTTTTGTGTGTGAGTGAATGTGTTTATTGCATGTTTTTCACATACTGCCACTGCGGAGGACGACCCTGAAAGTTCACATCCTATATTAAAAACACAGACTCATATGCACACAGTCTGGGTGATGCATGCTGCGTCCAGGCCAGCGTCCTACAGCAAAGAGCAACTCTAATTAATTAAACGTCCTGCAGTCTAAATGAATGCAGGGGTTAATGATTTTAATTACAGCTCTTCTGCTGGCCCCAGAGATATGAGAAGGATTAGTGGACACAAGGCCTTAAAGTAGAACAGATGATGCAGTAATCCGTGTTCTTAAAACTATGAAAGAATGAAAAGAGCACCAAAGAACAAGTTGAAATAAATAATCTATTTTCAGTTTTTTTTTCTGTGTCACATGAGTTGCCTCAGAAGTTTTGCTCTGCATTATTTGAACCAACTGCTAAGCCAAGAGTTTCAAAATGTGCCACAGTGTTCACACAGAACAACTAGCAACGAAGGCTGACACACCAGCCATGTTTCTATCAAAATATTTAATGCACATTTTGGAGATTTGCATTAAACACCAAGGTTTGATAAAACATCCACGTCACTTGATGTGTTTTTTGTCTTTTCCGAAAAATATTTATTGCTCTAAACCAGATGTTGCCCAACTTTTATGAACAATACATAGCAGAAAATATTGGTTGGCAGGATTTAGAAATAGCACCATAACTTTTTTTAATTATTATTCTTTAATTGGAAGTTGGTCAAATATTGATTAAAAACAGTAATTATGCTTATTTAGCTTTTGTTTTATTCCCATTCTTTATTGTAACAGTTGTCATCTAAAGTATTGGCTGACAATACTACCATGTCAGCCACAATTATTGTATTGTCTCCTCTAAAATCTGTATTACTTTATTAGTCACTTCCAGCAGCGTTATAAACAATTGAATCACTTGTTAATCATTGGAGTGTTTGCTGCTGCAGTGCCCTGATGGGACAGCAGATGGAGCTGTGGTGTTAGCTGCAGGAGATCCTGCTGCCTGGAAGCACTGCAGTGAAAGGCATTCATTTCCTTTCCACTCATCTGGAGTTATTTACAACCAGTTCACTGCAGGAAAAACAACTAATAATTCAACAACTCTGGTGTCAGTCACTGCGCCGTACCAGACAGTCACTGTGTGTTTCTTTTCACTGAAGACTGTGAGTGTGTTTGTGTGTGTGTGTGTGTGTTCTGTGCCAGGCAGCAGGGCTGACAGCTAGTCAGGTACTGAGGAGATTTGGCTGCAGGATCCGACGACTGTTGACCTCCTTCAGGGGGTTGCTGCTGGCTGTAGGGCTTTGCACAGGCAGCGTGGAGGTATGGCAGGGAGAGAGAAACATCTGTTTGTGTGTGTGTGTGAAAAATGTCTCATCATGCAGGACCAGTTTGCACACTGACCCATCAGCTTTTCTTCTGAAATGCTTCAGCGACTTGTTTACTCCCCTGGTAGTGGTATTTAAAACAACTGCTCCCCAGCTTTTCTCTTTACATTAGCCTGCTTTTATATTTGTTTTTTGTTTTTTTCACCAAACATCCTCTGGCATTTCGCTGCATGCACCATCCAGGGAAACCTTGAGCCGCGTGTGTAGAGCTCGCCAAAGCGCTCCCTCTCAGGCTTTGAAACCTGCGTCTCAGCTCGGTACGTGGAGCTTGATAAACATGGCCGACGAGCCCCGAGGCTTGTTCTGCTCAGACATTTCAACCCTCTCCTCTGAGATCTAAATATTTTAGTGGCTGGTAAAATTCCCAAGTGCAATATGCTTCTCTAATACCTTCATAACTGCAGGTAATGTGCTGGACTTGATTTCACTCACAGTGCTTTGTTGCCTGTTTTTATATCAAGTTCGATTACTAAGTTATTAAAGTGAAACAGTCATTTATTGTCTAACAAGTTGCAGACTCAGCCTTAGCCGGGCTAAAATGTAGCATTTTTATATCATCAAATTGATCTTCCTGAAGGTTAATTAGAAAAACGGAAGGCTGTGATAAGTGCAAAAGATTTTATAATTGCAGTTGTAATCTATCTCCATGTTTCACCTCATAATACCCCAATTAGCTTCCTTTTTTCATTGAGAATTAAGTAGAATACATTTATTTCAGTGCTAAAACAAAACCTCAACTAATCCAGATGTGACCAGAGAGCCAAAAACAGATCAGCATTATTTATGGACTGTCTTAATATGATTCTCCTTCTCCGAGGAATTTCTTGTATTTGTCCTGGTGAAATATTTTATTGCTCTGTGTTTATTTACCGTTTTTTTTTAAATTAAGCCTGAGCAAAACATGTACATTTCATAGCAAACATATACTTAAGACAATTCATAAAAGACCAGAATGTGAATTTCATGAGTGCTAGAGGAAAAATCAGGGGATCCGTAGTTGAGCCAGTGGGTTTCATCTTCTGAGGGCCTGAATATTTGTCCACAATTTCATAGCATGAATCAAATGGTTGTTAAGATATTTCAGTCTGGACCAAAGTAGTGGACCTACTGTGTATGGCTGTAAGCGGCTGTAGGGAATAAAGATCTGCAGTTGGTCAGCTGTAGAGCTCTCTCACCGCTCAAAGTCAAATGATTCATGTGGGAAAATCACGTTAAATTAGCAGCAAAGTATTTAACTTTTTTAATATCATGTCTTGGGACAGGTAACATTAACAGGTGGATCCAAATTTCATTGCATGATATCTAATAGTTGTTGAGATTCTTCATCTGAGCGACAGGCCAAATCTCTTGCATGACGAAGCACTTTTATTTTGCCGCAGACCTTCCTTGGACCCCATTAACGTCTTCTTGAAGCCTGTGGGCCGTAGTGTTAGAGTTCCACCCTTGAATCACTAAAGCACTCTATATGCCACATTAGCAGCTCTCCAGCTGACCTTCAGAGGGCTTTCACAAAATGCTGTATCCCTCTTAAAACCAGCTCTGAATATCCATCTCAAGAGCTTATAATGGCAGGTTTTTTTTATGCAGGAAGAAGCTATCCAGAATAAGAACACATTTTATATTTTTCCTTCTTTGGAGCATCAAAGCTGTGTTGTTGTCAGTCTGCAGGGCTGTCAGACCCCCGGCAGCCCCGCTCGCTCTTTACCGGACTGAATTGTCGCACTAAAACCTCACACTTTTCTCTCTTCTCTCTACTTTCTTTTTGATGTGCTTATCGCCATCGTGCCAGTAGCAGCACTTCACCTCTCTCCCTCTCCATGACGCCCTCCAGAATGTGACTTTGTGTCTGGATTTTAAGTAAACTTACTGGGGCACTTTCCCTCTCTGAGGATATCTTGGAGAGCACAGCGATCATTGGAGGCTTACATAGATGTTCTCGACACCGGAGCTGAACCTTGGGTGACTTCTTAGTACAGTGAACCTCTCAGGGCACTGGAGTCCCATTATTTTTTTCCAAGTACTATCTTTGTGCTATATAATAGCTTTTAGACACAGACAGTTGGTCCAGACTGAAATATCAAAACAACTTTTGGATTGGATTGCTATGAAATTCTGTATTAAATGGTTTATGCCCCCAGAAAATAAAACCAATTGACTAAAGTGGTGATCCCCTCAGTTTTCCAGAAGTTTACATTTTTTCAATAGTTTGGAAAGTGTTCAAAGTATCACCATAAAATGTGCTTACTTATTTTTTACCCATGCTATACTTTATTGGTCCCACAATGGAGGAATTCACATGTCACAGAAGCAAAAACAGAATCAAAATGAATTACATAAATAAATTATAAAGTTAAAAATAAAATAAAAAGGTTAATGCTGAAATGCTACAAGAAACTTTTTTACAGGATACATTTCTTTTTTAAATTTTTTTTTTGCACTGGAGTCTCTGTAATGAAAGTACCGGTAATTTCCCCCTGGGGATTATTAAAGTCATTATGGTTCTGATAGAAGAAAAGACCATAATAAACAGGCCATTTTCACATTTTTCAGATGAAATTCCTTTTTTTTTTCTTATGTGATAAACAGGTGAATAAATCATCTGTGACAGCAGGTGGAATCGTTTTGTTCCCCTCTGCCCTTGTTTTAAAACCTTTTCTTCATCATTATACTTTTTTTCACCAAGAAACAAAAACAAAAACAGAGGATTTAGTTCTTTCTTTCATCTGTTTTCATAGAGTAAAACTTTATTTATCCTGTCCTTCTCACTTTTCACAGTTTCTAAATCAAACAGCTTCTCTTTTGGTTAAAAACAATCTGTTAAATGACTGTTATCAAGCTGTGCTTTTACATAGATGGCATCTTCTTCACTCTACACTTTAAACCAGGTAAAACTAGTATGTTGACCTGGCTACTTATCAATTTCAACTTAAAACAACAGGAGTTTTAGGCGAATATTTCATTCTGTAGCTCAGGAAATTCAGTGAGAGTGAACTCAACATCAGACTGAAGACAAAAACGAGTAAAATAAGTAGTTATTTCACATTTCAAACATGTTTTCAGCATGTCGATATGCTGACTTCCACACGATGCAGCGCTGTGCCTCTTAAAGCCTCACAGGTTTTGTAGCGCGGCTGTAAACTGTTTTTCTGTCTGTTTATGTGGACTCTCATGCTTGTTTCTTCCCTCCAGGTGTTGGAGGTGCCCTCTGGAAAGCTGCTAGCCACCCTGCTGGGACACACCAAGACGGTGCTGCACTGCAGGTTCAGCCAGGACGGCCAAACGCTCATCAGCTCGTCGGAGGACACCACCATACGGGTGAGCTGAATCCTCTCTTCTGCTTTTGGTTGCTCTCTCTCCCTCCTTCTCCCCATATTTTCTTGCCTAATTCATGGTATGATCTTTCACCTCCTCCCCCGACCTGCTACCATTTCTCTTCTCTACTATCGATCACCCCCCCAATCCCCATTCCTCACCTTGAGTAAAACTGCCTACTCTGCTGAATTACTCATCCTTGGGTCTCTGTGGTGCTTTCACTTCCCCCCCTACCAGCTTCTCTGTCTGCCTCCTCACCACTCCATTCTTCATCCCCCTCTTTTGTCTCCCCCTCTTCCTTCCTCCCTCTCTTTGCCTTGGGCTACGCCGCTCTCGATCGCTCTTTATCTCCGTCCCGCTCTTGTGTTGACCGTGTGCGTCCGTCAGTGTTTGTGTGTGACTATGCGTGTGTGTACTTCGGGCCGTTACGGTCTGTCAACCCCCACCGTTCATGCTCTGTTGCTCATTTCCTCTTTCCTCTCCTCCCCTCTCATCTCCTCCTCCTCCTCCTCTTTCTTCATCGTTTCTTTTTGCTGACAGACCGGTCCACTGCAGCACTTCCTCCCCTCTCCAAAATAAAAAAAAAACACAGCACCTTGTTCCGTATTCATGCGGCTGCGGCCCATGCCATCTCTATTCTCGGACCGTCCGCGGCTTATTCAGAAGCCATTCAAATTCATGCTGTCTGACATGAGCTCGCCATAAAATGGAAAGGTGTGTTTAGATGTTAATACAGACGCAGAGTGAATGTAAAGCGATGGAATGACACTGATGTTAGCTGGTGATGGATTCCTACCTTTGGGCCAATGACAGATTTTATTCAGTGGGAGAAAAAGGTAAAACATTGCATGTAGATGGCTGTGATTGATGGGATGATCTGGATGCTTCTGCCCCCGTCTTTGAGCCCAGTTAAACTCCTGTTTTCTGCTCGTTTACCTGCCTGTCATATAACAAGCGCGCTGCAGGCAGATGTGCAGGTCCAGAGTTTAACTGCACAGATGCATTTATAAACACAGAGCACATGTGATGGTTAATTTAAACATTAAGGCTGCAACACAGTTTTTTTCATCCAGTGGTATATTTTTCTGACTATTTTCCCATAATATATCTTCTTTAAAAAAGAGGTGAGAAAACACCCAAAACAATCACTTTAGTTAATTACTTTATTATTTTACAAAGCAATGATGGTGGAACTAAGTACAACTAACTAAGTACATTTACTTAAGTACTGTACTTAAGTTAAACTTTGATGCAATTTCCATTTTTTGTTCAAGAATTAACTTAAAAATCATGATTGAGGTTAGATTCTTTTTAAACTTGACCCTTCATAACATCATATTAAGTAGTTTAAATGAGCCCTACCTTGAGTAAAATGCTATTTACATAAATGCAACAGTAATAATAATCAAAAAATCTATTTGAAATACTTAAAACAATCTGAGTGGGGCCATGTGTACTTGTACTTTTTCTTGAATGAGTTTTGAATGCAGGACTTTAACTGGTAGTGGCGTAACCTCACAGCGTGGTGTTATTACTTCCACTTCAAATACTTTAAATACTTTTTCCACCACTGCGCTGTGTTGCTCCTGTAGGTGTGGAGGTGGCAGTCTGGGGAGTGTAAAGTCCTGCAGGGTCACAAGGAGCAGGTCCGATGCTTCTCTCTGCTCTCCACCTCACCAGCCGACACCAGACTTCTCTCCTGGTCCTTTGACGGCACAGTCAAGGTGAAGCACACACACACACACACAAACACACCCAAGCTGACAGTACAGTTAATTTAAGCATAAAATCCAGACCAGTAACCCCTCTGTTTCCCCTGCTCTCTCTAAGATGTGGGACACAGAAAGTGGAGAGAAGCTGCAGGACATCGAGGCTCATCGGGGAGCCATCCTGTCCTGTCATATCTCGCCAGACGGGTGCCTCTTCGCCACCACCTCTGCTGACAAGACCGCTAAGGTTCAACACTTACACACACACACACACACACACACACGGGATGAGACATATCTGTTTGTGCTGCCAGTAACAACGTGACCTATTACACATCGTCTTCCCTCAAACCTCCATCTGAAGCGATTACTTTCAGCACATGCACACGGACGTGAGGCTGCGGGTGATATCTGAGGCTGCTTTTCTCCAGCAGGGAAGCGAGAGACCTTTGAGATTAGCGTGCAGCAGATGGCTCCAGGTCGGTCCGTCCTCGTACGCCCACGTTCGGTGATCATTTAGTCTGACTGCAGCTCGTGGCCCGGCTGGCCTGTAACAGACCCACCTCCATGTCTGGATGCAGTTTTTGCCAGGTTACCAACACGGCTGCGCTTGACTTTGGCCTGACTTTGACTCACTCAGTGGGCTGGAGAGGAGTTTTTTTAACCTTTCCCCAAGCAGCTCTTAAATCACAGCTTTTCCTGCTCATCATGCACTGAAAAAGTAACTCCATACATGCTGGACTGTGCCGGGACAGTTCGCTCTGACGCTGGCTCCCTCTCAATGTCATTCATTTTCTTGGACCATGAAAACAGCTGTGGTTCAGCGTTAGAGTCATACTGCCCCGTCCAATATTCAACCACGGATGAGAATTTCTGCTCCTGAATGTCCAGCATTACAAACAGTGCAAAGCCAGCTCTCTCAGGCTTCTGTTTTAGCAGTTGATGTAGAGCCACTGCCACCGAGTTTCACACGGGAATTTGGATTTGGTCGACACTTACTGTAGAGAACAGCCACTGGGTCGGCAGCCAACCTGGCTTCTGTCAGTGGATGCGAGTGAGGGAGGATGTGTGTTTTATGGATTTGGCAAAGATGATAATTGAGGTGTGTGTGTGTGTGTGTGTGTGTTGTGGGGCTGGTTAGCAGCCAGTCACATAGTGCTTGCTCTCCAGACCGAGTAGGGGCTTTGGTAGCTCAAAACACACACAAACGTAAAATCCCTGGTCTCCGTCTATGTGGAGGTCAAACCGAAAGCCGCAGCCATGAGTGTCTTTGTTGAGCAGCACAAAAAGATGGAGGTTCACTGTTCTGCTTATTCTTTTTCCTCCACCTCTCTCTCTCTCTGCCCCCCCCCCCCCCTTTCCCCTCCATTCCTTCCCTTTTTCTCCTGACCTTCACATGAATGGGACTTTGTGTGCAGACGTAGTTAGCCGGCTGCCAAATGAAGTGTCTAATTATGAGCCGTGTTATTTTCTGTGCTGCGCAGGATGTGACCGGGGTGAGGAAGGAACACAGAGAGAGAAAGGAAGAGAAAGAAGGGAGGGCTATAAAGAGAACAATGAATGAGAGACAGAAAGTAAAGAAAGCGAATCCAAACAAAGTGAGCGAGAGAAAACAGCAGAGAGCTCTCATTAACGGGTTCATCATAACAACAATAGCTCCACATTTCGCACCATTATTTGTCCTCATAAGACCTGTTAACGGGTGATGACTGGTGAGTGCTACAGAAATAAAACTTATTATTACTGTTGCCTGTTCTTCCCAGGTAAACACTGCTGTGCTTGTGTCTATAATTACATTTTATCTACATTAAATCACACACTGTCCAATGGGAGTTCATCTCATTTAGCTGTATAACAGAAACGGGTAGCTAAGTCTTCATCGAATTGGTTTAGTGTAAGAATTTCAATGTGATGAAGTATATTTTAATGACAAAGTCAGAATGTGTACTTCCTAATTATTTAATGTACTGTTGAGCTAGTAGTTCTGCGTCTCAATGTCCTTGATGCATCATTTTCTGCTCCTAGCTGTGGCACTGTGAGTCCTGGCAGTGTGTCCACACGCTGAGCGGCCACCAAGACTGTGTCCGAAGCTGCAGGTTCTCCTGGGACAGCCGACGCCTCGCCACAGGAGACGACAACGGAGAGATTCGGGTGTGTGTCCAAAATGAATTCCTTTTCTTAAAAAAAAAAAAAAAATACAGGGAAAATGGGCTTGAAAGAGTAGAACTTAGTAAAACATAAAAAAATACTGCCAGGTCAGAAATAGAATCCATGAAACCAAAAACCAAGTGAGGTCAAGTAAGATCCAAGACCAGCAGAGTAAAATCCTTCCAGATAAAGCTCAGAGCAGTTAATAAAGTGCTATACAGTCTGAATTAGTTCCCTGGCCAACACCTCTCCCTTTTGATATATTCAATAAAGGCCCGCAGATATTAACATCTTATTCATTAGAGCTATTCTCCAGAAAAAATCCTATGAAAGGATACCTGAAAGGAATTAGAAATAGCTCCTGAACTATAAGGCTGATATGGATAAATCTGGTGTTGTTTATTAGGTTAGAAGCCTGGGCTTCTGAATCCATTGTCACTAAAACAGATTCAACATTACCTATATTTACAAACTATATATTTCTAAGACTTTATTTGTTTAGATACTTTGCCATAAGATATTGTTTGGGTAGCAGACATTTGGTTTATTGATTCTGAAAGCTAGAGTTGTCTGTATCTTCTATAAGTAGATGGTTATTATAGCAATTGTTCATTTTTTATTGTTATGGAAAATGTTTTAGAAGGTTAAAAAACTTGATGCAAGACAGAGTATATCAGATTTATTCAATATACAATATATAGAAGAAACCCTGAAAGTGTGAAGGGGAAACTGATTTCCACCCCTGCAGGATAAAACTTTTCCCTATAGCCTTATGAAACATTAGGGCTTGTTGATTCAGCGTTTCTTAACCTTTGCATTTCATAACACTGGTTGCTGATCCAGGTTTTCAGGCACATTAGCAGGCCTGCTTTGCTTTTACGTTTTCAGAAATCGACCTCAGCTCAGCGTCTTAATGCAGAAAGGTGTAGTGGATTAAATGGAAATGGGAAGCAGAACATTTTAAGAGTTATGAGAAAAAGTAGGTACTTAAGAGAAGAGTAGGGGTGTCGATGGAGGTAATTTGAAAGGAAAGTACAGAGAACTGCTCCTCCTGCCTCAAGATGCTCACATGAGTGTGTCCACACACTAAATGATATGATGTTACTTGTATGAAACCATCTAATTTGCCATGCAACATACAAAACGCAATTATAGCAGTCAACATTTCTTTCAGAGATCACCCCATAATTACACCTCATCACTCATTTAGATAAAGTGCTTACTAATACATCGTGATTGCCGCAGCATGCAGAGCCGGGGTGAGATGAAAGGAAGGAGGCAGGGCTGGTTTTCAGACGGGGGGGCGGGAGGAAGTTGGGATGAAGAGAGCAGGAAGGGGAGGAGATGTCTGACAGTGGGAGGTGAAGGAGAGGGCTGCGGCTGCCAAATTGGATCCCCAAGGCTTTGGTATCTGCAGCAGACAAACACACGGAGCAGATGAAAAGTTTGAGGCGGAGAGGGAGAGATTCAGGGCCGCTCAGGCTGCAGCTAACAAGGGGTTAATGCCCTCTGGTGGCCTCTGAGCTGAACTGCTCCATTATCCAGAAATGGACCGATCCATCAGACTCAATTACATAAACCACGCTGAAATCTCACCCCTGTTTCTATGGAAACTAATGTGAGTCATTCCGCACAAAAGCATGCCAAGTGTTAAATATAGCCGTACGTGTGATGTGTCATTGTCAAATGGACATGGCATGTGAACAGTTGCATAACAGCTGCAATCGGCATGATGTGCTGCCCGAGCGAGCCGTCGTTTCATTGTTCATGTTATGGATAAAGTCACACTGTGTGTATACATCACACTGCACATCCTCCCCTGTGTCCTTTTTATTGAGCTGCAAGGTTCATCTTGACCTTTTCGAAGTAGAAAAACATGCCTTGACCTTCATAAACAGATGGCATTCAGGTGTTATCATGTGACCTAAGCATGGGGTTTTAGTCACCTCTGATGCCAGGAACCATCCACACACACACACACACACACAGAGAGGTTTTAATCTCCACTTTATATACAACCACCTGCTTTTAAACTCCTGACTTCAGTCATGTGATAACTCCAGATGCTGTACATGTGTATGAATGCACCCCAGGTAAAGATGTTACTTACCTACAAGGTAAGGTGCTGGAAAGGCTTGTAAAAGCACATTAATATGCCTGGAAAGTGTTATTTGACTTTAAAAAAACAAGCACGACCTTGTGATGGGATTTTTATTTTTAATTTTTTACCAGTATCTTTTTTGACAGCACAGGTGGCCAGATATGTTCATGCTAACACAAGCTATTATAAATTAAAACAATGTTGTAATTACTAATAATGTAAAACATGCATTTTTCTTCATCTGATAGTGGGGTCTTAAGTTTGAACTTATGTTTTTTTTTTAATGTACCATATGCCTGTCCATCACAGCTGTGGAGCGTCATGGACGGCTCTCTGCTGAAGATTTGTTCCCGGGAAGGTAGGGACGCCTTGGACTCGCTCCACGGAGGCTGGGTGACCGACCTGCACTTCTCCCCAGACAACTCTCTTCTGGTCTCCACTGGAGGCTACATCAAGGTATTTAAACACATTGTACACATTCATAATGGAGGCTGACATTTTTTTGGAGCAGTCCTCCTGCATAAATCAATAATTCATTCTTCAAATCGTGCCCAGGCTTTTTAACAGAAGCATGAATAGTACTGATCTATGCTTAAAAAAGCTGGAAAATAATGTAGCACAAATATTAAATAATGATAAAATAATGCTGTTGAAGTAGTGTATTTGTGCAGTGGAGCAGAGTTTTAACAATGACCTATTGAATCCACTGCAGCAGGATGTAAGTAATGCATTATTATTATTATGCAACAGACTGGTAGCTGGCACCGAAATGCACTGTGTGCCTCTTCCTGCCCACGCTTAAACTTGAGTCTATACTGTACACAGAAAGTCACCTCCACAAAGTTATGCAGCATAATCCACTCCGCATGCCTTTTGTTGTGTTTTTCAAAAACATATCTCGTGTGTTTGTGTGTGTGTGTGTGTGTGTGAGAGAGAGAGAGAGATGGAGAGTTTTTGATTGAGATGTGTTTGAAGTTTCTCAGTAAAAACAACACAAAAATGCCCCCAACATGCACCACTGTGATATGAACTAAAGGAGCTTTGCAGTGCGGCAGGTTTGCATAAAAACCCTCGATACCTGAGGGGGAGATATCACTGAGTCTCTGTGGTGTGACCGTTATAGTGTGTGTGTGTGTGTGTGTGTGGCTCATTCTTATTGCCTTTAGTTTTACAGGAGATGGGGTCACAAAGCGGACAGTCTCAGATGCGCTCTGATTGGCTATTTGCTGGGCAATGATGTAATCCTCAAGGGAGAGCAGTTCTGATCGATGAGGCTTTATATCTCAGATTACTCTTGATACTGTGTGTGTGTTTGTGTGTGTCTGTGTGTGTTTGTGTGTGGTCGTGAATACATGCATGCGCTCCTTTGTTTTTTTTACCTGCCTGTGTGGGTCGGCTTCAGAGATGTAACCGTTGAAGGCAGCGGTTGCTGCTGTTCAGGCTTTTTATAGACAGATGGCCAAAAACACATCATAATCTCGTCTGCAGCAGATTCCTGTTGACAACATCATAAAGCCTGGAAATGAGCTCAAACATAATGAGAGCCTCGTGTATTTCTCTTGCTTAATACTGTTTCTTTTTATATATCTTATTGTGTTCAGATTCAGATTTTTTTTTTTGTAAACTCAGCTGTAGGACACATCATTTTTTTTCTCAACATGCAGTTAAAACGGCAAAGTAAAAGGCCTCGGTAGGCTATTAAAAAGAAAGATTAGGTGCTAGAAGGAACGGCAGACTCAGCATGACATCATATGTGAGAATATGGACATAAATATTTGATTTAACTGCCTGAGTACGATTTTATACTCGAATAAAACAGCAGGATTTACATGATGAAGCCACTTTTTAGTATCAGAATCGGACATACTTTATTGATCCCAGAGGGGGAATTGCTTCGATACAGTTTCTATTGTATAAGTATAGAATAAAAAGGAATACTGCAAATAAAATAATTGCAGCAACATCCGTGTTTCAAAAAATAGACATGTTTCTATTAAGGGAAAGTGAAATGTACAGCAAAATTTTAAAATGTGCAAAAAAATTGCAAAATTGGGACATTTCCATGAACGGGTTGCGAAGAAATAAACAATGCTGCATGGACACACTTAAGTCACAAGATGGCATTATAATGTATCGCTGTAGGCTAATCCTTCAGTAACCAGTAGAAGAAGACAAAATTGTGCTGGAGAGAAAAAAACTACAATAAAAAGGGTGCTAATTAGACAACTTTAGCCACTCCAGAGAGAAAAGTGAGAGAAGTCTTCAGTAAACTGATTCCATTGGCAAACATATAATACTTTTTTCATATCAGCTCGTCTTGACCAACAATGTTAAAGTCAGTCAACTATTTTTTGAAAAAAAAACATCTTCAAAGTGCCCACAGAAATGAACTGATGGAAATTGTTAAGTGTCATGGCTAACACAAAGCTCTAATTGTGGTTTAAAACAGATTTGTATCTGCTTTGCTCTTTGAGCTGTAACCACACTGACACAGTCTAATATTCCCACTGATTTGCTTATTAGGAAAGCTCACAGACTGGACGGATCTGCTTGATGCACTAATGTAGAGCTCATCAGCTTCGTTGCATCATCCTGACAGTCATAATTATCCTGGGAATCAGCAAACAGACCACTCCATTACTCTGGATCGCTCACTCTCTGCTGTCTTCAGAGAGCCGTGTTGACTTGATGGATTATTATGCCTGCCTTAAAGGGTGAACCCCTCCCTCGATTGATTGATTAATCTTCCTGTGTGTCAGCCGGACAGCAATGAGAGGCCATCCTGTCCGTCATCGTAATGACCATGACAGAGTGTGTACCTCTTGTGAGGAAGCATGATAATAATCTGTCTGTTTTAATGGCTATTGCCAAGGCTTGCAAATGTCTTAAGATCTAAAACTTGGCAGGCATGCTCCGACACAGAACTTTAAACAGACTTGTTAGTAAGTAAGTTGATATAAAGTAAAGTCCTCTCTCATCCCATGGCTGTTCCTGAGTTTTAGATAGGACAATATAAAAAGGAACGGTGTTGCCGTATAAATATGAAGAAGCAAGAAAGAAATATTTGCTCAAGAAAATCAGGGAACGTTGTAATTATTTTTCTGTCAGTCTTGGGAAAAGGATTGGCAATCATCTGAACGTCCTCAGAAGGGTATTTGGTCTGTATTTATCCTCAGCTGGTGTAAGGGAGAGATTTCATTATGGAGGATCAGTGGGATTGTATTTAATGTGCGTTTGGATCATAGATGTAGACTGATTGTTATTGAAGTTTGGCTCGAATTCTCTAAAAGCTTTGAACAATGGCTGAGCGGCACAAACTTTTTCTGTTCTTAGAAAGTAGAAACTGGTGGTTAGAAATGCATTTCCACCAAATAATAGGTCATGTTGAAGATAAAATATAACAATAGCATCATTATTATATGAATAAAGCAGCTGTTCCTGCCAGAGGATTAGCATACAAAAAAACACAGCTCTACCAGCTCTACCAAATGAGCTCAAATTGCTTTCTGCTTCCTAAATTTAAATTATTTAAATAATTTTGGCCCAACTTGCAGTAATTTAGGACTGAATTCACCATAAAAAGTATTTATCTTTCACTTTTCCTTCAGTTTGCTTATAAAGAATTGCACCAAAGGTCTTTAAGTTGCACTAATCAATATCTTTAGACTAGCAGTGGACCAAAAGACTGTATAATATAAAAGCTTTAACCCTCAAAGAATTATCATCTGCAGTTCTTCTCAGCTTTATGTGGTGTTTTGGCTTCCAGATCATTATTTTACCTTCACAAGCTGCAACTGTTTACTGGTTACTGGTATCCTGCTGTATTTAGTGTTGTTTCCTGCTTTTCAGTGACAAAGTTCTATAAACCAAAATAAGGCTACATGTGCAGCACCAGCATCAATCACGGACAAAGTCAAACCAGCTGGTTAAAGAGTCAGATAAAACCTCCAGGAGTTGCTTTATGTGGTATCTTTTTGCCAATGTGTTATATATAAGAACTTTATCAGATGACAAGTCAGAGTTTTGTTTATGGCTTGTCATACTGTCCCCAAAAATATATAAAAATAGTTGATCTGAGTTTTCCACAACACAGAAAAATATGTAAATAAACACCCATCAATTTTAATCAGAAAAAAATATTCAAGTGTAAAATAAATTGGTTTTAAAATAGTGAGGAAAATGAGCAGACTTCTCCACTGAGCAATGCACTACTGCCCTCACTCATCAGCTTTTATTGTAGCATCCAAAATGTTCAAAGTGTACCCTATTTTTTAAAATATTTAATAATATAATATAAAAACAAAATACTTTTCACCCTTAACTAAAAAACAAAAGGAAAGACGGGGGCAAAAATAATGCATGGGGCTATTCATTAATACTAGGAAGATTAATTTGGATTTTGTTTTAATATAAAAACCCTTTAATTGTTTGTAATAATTACAATGATTATTTCATCAATTATAATCTATATTTAAATTGACTCCACTCCAATCAGAAGAGGCACTACAGATTCTTACACACACACAACAATATATGTTAAATATGCAGCGATATTCATTGCCCTGACAGTATTCCTGGAGAGAATTGCTGTAAAAATAAATACAAACAGAACGGAGAAGTACTGTTTTTGTTATCGTGGCGTGATTCAGCGGAGAGTTTTGAGCTATCAGAGCCTCTGTGATCGCGGCTCTAAACATCAGAAGCCTTTCTACAGGATGACTCAGTGTGCTGCTGCCGCGGCTGAGCTGGATGATGTTGTTATTGGTCGTATAAGAGCAGGAGAAGTGACAGCGGGTGATGTCTCCCATGGTTCTCTCTTGGTTGATGGGTTGATATGATGCAACGTGAGGCCTTGCAGCGCGAGGAGCCCTTATTGTCTGCCTCGTTCTATTTGTCTCCCTGTGTAGATGTGATGTTTTCTTGTTTGTCTCTTTTTTTTTACTGTCAGTACTCCTGCCTTAATCATCTCTCCAGCTCTCTGCCTCCCTTGTTCTTTACCGCTCCCTCCCTCTCTGTATGGTCGGGTGAATGGTGTGAGTGTAATTAAAAGCAGCGGGCTATTGTGTGCGGGTATATGTGCTTGTCCAATCCCCTGTTGTGTGTCGGTACCTGTGTAGAGTGTTTAATTAAACATTTCGTAGCTTCTTATCGCCAGTTATTTTCACTTTGCATGATGGAAAACACAACATATGGGCTTGTAGCGGTGCATTTGGTTGTGAAATTGTGAGCTTACATGCCTGTGAGCGTAGAAGCGTGTGTGTGTGTGTGACGGGGGGGCGTGATGAAGTGGAGCGGTCCGGCCCTCTGAGAGCCGCTGTTACATCCTACACTGACTCCCATCAGTCCTTCAGGTCCTGCCGGGAAACGCTGTACCTGTCTCACACCTGGCCTTGACACGCACAAACACACACACGGGGGGGACACGCAAACACACTCTCCTCCAAACAGCGACGAGACAATTTGTCACAGCGCCATGATCCAGCAGGGAGGCGGCAGGTGTGAAAAGGCTCATCCTGACCGCACGAGCACACACACACGCCCAGCAGCCCAGAGTAATTCACACCAAGTCGTCACGCTGCAAACACAACTGCACTATAGATACTGACACACATCTTTGTTTTGTTTACAGATTCAAAAACTTCATCAATATCTCTAAATAATCTTGAGGATTGTTCGTTTAGTTTCGCTCAGCCAGATGTCTAAAGCATCTGATCAGCATCTGTTCTGATCTGTGCAGCTTCTGTTTCAGTGTGATTGGACCCACTGATGCAACCACCATGCCATTTTTTATTTATTTATTTAAAAAAAAAAGGTCAAAGACTTTCGGTAGTCCTTTAAAACATTTCAGAATCTACTGATTCCTTTAGTTTTGACACATTTGCAGTATTTATAAAGCAACTAGAACTGTTTTTAACAACATAGAAAAGTCAATATACACAGTTATGGGACCTTTAAAGTTCTGCTTCAGTAAAAGACTGTTCAAGAGGACAGTCATGTTGGTTTGGCCTTTCATTCATTCCACCATAGGTTTTCTAAAAAAAAAAAAAAAAACTACTCTAACAATCCAGCAGATTTCCTGTCAAATCAGCAGCAAAATTTACATTTCAATGCAATCACGAAGTTTGTAAAGGTTCCCAGTCTTCTTTTTCTTTGGCTTTGATAATAATCTGTTCGTGTTATCCTTTTACTTATTGTCACTTTCTTTCTCAAAAACAGTGATCTACAATTTTAAGTATCAGAATGATTTTGGCACTTCACTTTTAAAATGCCACCTCCTTCAGACAGAAACATGTCCAGCAAAAGATGTTGCGAGGTTTTGATGGGATTGTGAAGAAGCCTGCCTGCCATTTATTTTCGTCAGCCACAGCAGAACTTGGAAAAAAGTGTGATACTACTGACTGTTCCTGGCCTCCCAAGGGCTGTTACTGTGGAAATATAATAATATGATTTCCACTTCGGCATCGTCAGGGGGAGCACATACTTCATTTCAAAGCATTAAAGTACAAATGCGGTGTCAAACTTCTGTGGCTATGTTGTCAGTCGGGACAGGTGCGACCCAACAAGATATGACAAGATGAAAAACCCCAGAACAAATCAGTCCCCCGAACTGCATCTGTGAACAGGAAACTTCCCGCTCAAAAACTAACAAAATATATGTATTGATTTGCAAGTTTAAAGAGACTTCTTAACTTTTTTGTTGTTGTACTGGAATGTTTATTGAACTGTTG
Source organism: Hypoplectrus providencianus (assembly GCA_028566105.1). Taxonomy (NCBI): domain Eukaryota; kingdom Metazoa; phylum Chordata; class Actinopteri; order Perciformes; family Serranidae; genus Hypoplectrus; species Hypoplectrus providencianus. The sequence goes on along the minus strand of JAOWBC010000904.1, from coordinate 4,859,189 downwards.
ATCAGTGTTCAGGCCATTTTTTCCGCAAATCAGTTAATTTGGATAGAATTGTTGTGATTTAGTGGATGAGGGTGAAGTAAATCAATGCAAAACTTTCCAGTCAAAGTAAACAGGTTTGCAAGATCAACCAACAGAGAACCTTCTGCAGCAGCAGCCCAGGAAAGATTGAAAAGGTGAATAATTCTGAAAAAAAAAAATCTGATTTGGATAGTGGCTCCAGCTGCTCCATTTATGTTTGCTTGATAGAACAGCATAAACTGTAGTATGCACAGCTGCACATAAACAGGAATATTAGTGGCCTTATTATGCCCATTAGTCATGTAAACTGCTGAGTAGGAATAATATTTATTCCAGAAACAGAGCAGGCGGACGTAGACACTGATGGTGGACAGCCCAGTCAGGAAAATGTCAACTGGAACGGGACAGACACACACATTTACTTTCCTTATTTGCTTGCATGTTCACACACTGACATTTGTAGTACACACACACACACACACACACACACTTCCAAACAATGTATCCCCAGATGGATGGGAGTGTTTTAGATGACAGTTGTCCCCTGCCACCAGTCTTGTCAGACATCACTTATCAGCCCAGCCTATGATGGAGGAGAAAGGAGGAAACACAATTTCACCTTATCTCACCTTCTAACACTTCCTTCTCTTTCATTCTCTGTTTTTTTTCTTTCTCTGGTTTCCCAGCTGACCCGCTCTTCCTTTGTTCTCCTCTAACCTTATCTTTCTGTTTCACACCTGCATTTGTTTCTTTTTTATTTTCTTTCTGCTGCCATTGTCTTTGTTTGCCCACTGTTTTGACCTCAGGTTTAAAGCCTCACTCCCTCGCTGGAAGGTCCCAAGATTTCTAGAGTTTTACACTTTTTTCTGTATTTTCCCTGCCCTATAATGATGTTTTTAAAATGTGACTATCTCTGTACAGTTGGTCAGAGTGAAGGAATTTCAGATAACTTGAGATTTCTGCTCCCCGTGAGGCCTCAGTCTGTTTCTCTCCTGCTTTCTCGGCCCGAACCATCTCGCTTTAGCGCGTCCTAACGAGGCCTCGGCGGCTAATGAACTGTTGCAGTCATCACTCGGAGCGGGTGAGGCGGGGGAGAGGGGCAGGGAGATGTGATGAAACCAAGGAGCCAAAGTTGCGCTGACCTCAAGAGACTTTTGATGGACGAGGAATCTGTCAAAGATTAAGAAACAGTTGCAGGACTGAGCGAAAAGGACAGAGTGGAAACTAAATGCAATCACCTCTCTGAGGATGGATCGGCTATCAAGGCAGTCAGGATTCATGTATAATGAGATTGACTAAGCCATAAGTAAATGTGTCTCCATTTTCCCTCGCTGGCACAGACATCGGTGCTTTCTCTCAAGGCTAAACATCAGTCAGGCCAAGTATTTATTCGTCTTTCTCAGGCTGGAGTTATGTTGCCCCCAGCTGCTTCCGTCTGAGGTCTGTTTTTCCTTCCACCAGTCAGAAATATAACTTGTTGCATGTGCAGGTTTCCTTTGGTTGGAAATAGCAGCAAAGCGGGCTATGTGTGCAAAAATATTTTTTGTGATGTGATGTCAAAACAAAGAACGCCGAACAAACATCTGACTTTGTAGTTTAGCTTCTTTTCAGATGATTTTATTAAGTTTGTCAGCTGAAGTTGTAGGAAAAGGCTGCAATCAGAAACAGTGCCACATGGCAAAATCCACATATTTATCATAAGTTTTTCATCTTTCCTTTGCATGGTTTGCATCTAAGAGTGCCTGCTCATCTGGCCTGTCTGAAACAAATTTTGGTGTGTTTTGTTGGATGGTCTGTTTGGTTTTTACTGGTGTGAATGCACAAACAAATTCTGGTGCAAAAGAAGAATCCAACTCTGTTTTCATCTGGTAAAAAAAAAAAATGCTGTTCTGCAGGTGATAACGTAGTCTGAACCAAAGGGAGGAAGCAAACTAAAACACCACCAGTGCATTCTGGGTTAAATTTGGGTGAACAAATTAGTAGCAGGGTTGAAAAATGTCTAATGAACATACTTAGTGAAGTCCCTTATCCAAATGTTCAGATGAAAACGTAAAACAGTTGCTGCAAACACATGAACAAAGTCACTTAATAAACTGTCTAAAGTATATAGCAGAACGGGAAGATTTAAAGGTAAAAAAATATTGGGGTTAGGGTTACTAAACCACAGGTTGAGTTTAGCAGTTTTGCAGTTATTTATTACAGAATCCATTAACTTAAATTCCTCATAAATGTTCTCTGTTCACCAGATTTTCCACTTCCTGCAGAATGTGAGGAAAACCAAAATGTTGCTTATGCTCATTTTAGGCATGAAATATTACTCTTAAGCAGCAAAATGCACCTAAAGATGTATAAAAGTTTATGAGATAGTAATTCATGAGTTCAAAGACCATACCCACGTGGAAAAATGCCAGTGTAGGAGTTCATATTTCTTTCATTTTTACTGCTCAAACTATATGTCAGAGCGCTAAAACACGCCTTTACTTCAACAACACACTCTCACATTCAGCTCTTCTGTACAACCGACACGTTTCTGACTGATCTGGACTCACAGCTCAGTTCACCCCTCACAGCTGTACAGTACGGCTGACTCTGAGTGCCGTATATATATTTTATGTCCTCTGCATGTTGCACGGGACAGGCCCGCAGGAGAGTTTTGACCCGTCTGGAACTGTAGAAATCAAAGTTGTGCTTCAGTGTTAAATTTGTATTTCTTATTAAACACAGGATGCTTTATAAATAGTCCATTGATATACTTTATTAATAGCTTCCTCACTTCTAGCAGCAACCAGGGAGTGGGCTGACTTTCTCGTTTCCTCTTCTCCTCTTTCTTTTAATGTTTCTTTGCTGCTTTGAAGGAAACTTTTCCGACACATTATTTCCAACAGCAATGACTGAAATCCCTCGCAGGGTTCATTAACCTTTCATCTGATCTCCCAGCAGCCTTTGCATTCGCGTGGAAACATAAAGATCGCCCTCTCGGGTGTTATTGCTGCTGTATGCTGGGTTCCAGGCTAGTTTCACCCCCTTGGCTTTCACTTTGATACCTGCACCCCCAACCCTTCTTCAAAATGGGTCCAGAGATGGAAATAACACATCTTGATGACTGCTGTTTCTGAGGGGACGTGCATGTAAATGAGGCAAGGCCACCGCGTTGGTTCAGGCAGCGTTCGCACTTTTGATTCCATTCAACGCTTTTCTTCCATCACGCTGTTTCAGAAGTAAGCTCCCCGCCGTTCAGCTCCGGCGCAGCAGCAGACCTGCCTCTAAAAATACCATCACACACTCATGAGATGTAAAGCAGCTCCTGGAAGTGCATTTATCTTTTTCCTCGCAATCTTTTGTTCTATTTTTCCTGCCATTTTCTCTTTTTTTTTTCTCTCATTCCAGAGGTGCATTTAAAACGCACACACACACACACGTTTCTCCTCATGTGGTCGTCCGGAGTGGAGATGATTCATAGGTCTCCTCCGTCGCAAAGCCAGAGCGAAGAACTTTGAAAGAGTTAAGCTCGGAGAAGGAATGTGGCCTGGTTTCTTCTTTCTTCGCTCTTGTTGTCAGGCTTGGGGTATAAACACAGGCTGGTGAAATATTTATCTGTCTCCAGGAGGCAGTTGTTTCCCCTGCGTTGCTCATTAAGCCCGGGTTAATTGTCTCTCTGGCTGGAGAAGAAGGGCCTTTGTGTGCGCGAATCACAGCGAGACGAAATGAGGCAGAGTGGAGATAGGAGATCAGTGATGGAGGCTGAGTTGGGGGGGTGGGGTGGTGATGGTGTGTGCTTTGTAAATGTACACAAGCTCACACTGACTTTCTTTCACTCTTGTCTTTCCTACCTCTTTGTAATAAACTCTTCCTCTCTTTGTTTTTCCTAAGTCTTATTGTGCTGTTTTCACTCTGGCTCCATCGATCTGAATCTCAACCTTCAACCCTCCATCTTTCCAAAGCCGCCGCTCCGCTTTCATCGTTATTTATCGTTATCCTGATCTGTGTTGCGTTTGTTTTCACTGCGGCTTTTAACTACTGGAGCCAAGAAAGTGTTGGTGTGGAGGAATCTGATCCACAGCCAGAAACAAAAAACAATGGAACAATGGAACTATTTCTTCAAGTATCAAAGTATTCTGCAGAAAGATAATTGTTCAATAAAATTCTGACATATTCACAATCCCAACACAAATCAATGTATTTCATGACCTGAGAATTTGACTCCACAACTACATAAAGCAGCTTTAAGTGCTGCAGGAGAAACTTGCGGCGCAGTCATGCAGACTTTCCATAAGGGAAAGTCTTTCTTCCCCCTGAAACAGCATTAAATCTGCATTTTAATGTACGCTGGAACACTCTGAAGGGGGTGCAACCACCTGCAGTGCACAGAAATATAATTTAATGCTAATAAGAGAAGATGCAGCAGTGGTCAATGAACCGTTTTATCTGTTGTGTTTGCTTCATCAAAGCAGCTGTGATGTGTGTTTGTTTGAAGCCTTGATGAAGACCCACTGGAAACATGATTTAGCCATTATTTTAGAGTCTTTTTTTCTCATTTGATATCTTTTTTTTTTGTATTGTAGTTCTGCTAAATCTGAGAGCAATTTCCCCCTTTTGGTTTGCATGCAGTTAACTGCTGGTGTGTCAGAGCTCAACTTTCTCTTCTTTCTCTTCATCATTTCCCTCCATCCTATATCTCCTATATCTTTTTTTCCCCCTGCTCCTCCAACTCACATTTTCCTCTTTTTCCTTTCTCTTGTTCACTCTCTGTTTAATGTTCTTATTTATGGATCCATAGGTCCTGTCCTCAGTGTGCCGAGAGGTTCGAGAGAAAGAAAAGTAAATGGAAAGAGGAACAACCTCTCGAATCCAACTAACGATGTGAAAAACCTCCGTAAGATCCATAATCATATCCATTTCCTTACTTTTTTTTTTTTTTTTTCCTGGTTAGGATGAAACAGAGTTGCAGGTGAAATAAAGCAGAGCAGGTGGGGGGAAGTGACGGAAGAAAGAAAGAAATGAAGGCAGTGTGTGGGGGAGAGATGAGTCGAGGATTGTCTGGGCATCAATATTTCATTGGATAGAACCTTGGATGAATAATTCAACCTCGGTGTCACACTGTTTCCCGCTATGCAAGACTCTTGGCCTGGTCTCACACACACACACACACACACACACACACACACACACACACACTAAATCCCTTACTTTTTCTCTCTGAAAAGGAGGTGGCCTTACAAAATCGCCTGAATCTACTCCAGCTGGCATCCCCTCTTTCTTTAATCTTCCTCCCCTCCTGCTGGCTGTAGAGTTTTTATGTTTTTTTTTGTAAAGAGTAGAAACCGTACCTATTCCCCCCGGACTCCATATCGGAGCTATTTATGTAAGAGGAAGATGAATTACTTCCCTCCACCCTTTATGAAAGACGCAACTGTGCGCCCGCTCACGCCTCAGCATCTCCGCAGCCCTCACAACAACACACGGACGGGTGTTTCCGTTATGTAAGCGCTGCTGACGTCCCCTCAGGTAGCCTGAATAAGCAGACCTATTTAGCTGGAGGGGAGCGGACGGAGGAGGGCCTGTCGGGGCAGATTTAGTGCTCCTCCGCTCTGAGCTGAAATGAATCAGGGTTAGTCGGCTTCCCCAGATGTGACTGTGACCCGTGTGTGTGTGTGTGTGAGCGTGACACTGAGAAGAAGCTTATCTGAACATGCAGAAGTGTGTGTGGCTTTATAGATAAAGGCTTGAGTGTTTGTTTGTGTGGTCTGTCATCACGTTTTTACTAAATGATGACATGCGTTCGCTCTCCAGCCTCCTGATCTGGTTTCTTTACACTCTGCCATGTCATCAATATGCTTTAAGTTGAGACGCTGCAGGCGGAAACAGGTTTTTGTTCACGCACTGATCCATTTTCAGATCTTAGTCTTTACAGAAATGTGGAAAGAAAACGTCCAAAACAAACGTTTCGATGTGTAGATTTCTCCTAAATTCACTTAAAGTTCTCATTCTGTTGCAGCATATAGGATTGCAAGGCAGACTAAACTTTCTTCTCTCTATCCTGCACAATATTATGTGTTTTACATGTTCTATAGTGTCGCTGCTGTGAATTAAACTCAGTATTTGGTTCTCAAAGAATGTATAAGAACCTTTAAAGGACGTTTTCACAAAATGAGTTTTTTCTCATGAGTCAGAAACCTAAAGTTCAGTTCCACACACAGACACAAAACTATTTTTTTCCTAACTATATCCTGAAGGTTTAAACCAAGGGGTTTGTCTATTTTTTATTCATACCGTGATTTAAAGCACACTTTTGTCCTAAAAAAACAAAAAAACAAGTGGATTTTTTTTTTTTTTAAGGCCTTCGACAGTATTTTCTGTCTGATGATATGAGAAATATATATAGAAAACTTCTAATATATTGACGGAATTTAATAATATAATTTAAAGTTGATTAATTCAATGTTCTGATTTATTTCCTGGCAATATATGCAAATGAGTGCATTATTAATGAGTTCATACTTCATTTGCATATATAAACATACATTTAAAAAACTTGTTACACAGAAAAATATTGTCTCAATGTAAATAAACTGAGGAAGTTTCGTGGTGATATCTCTAAATAAATTCACCTGTCGTGTCTGTGTGATTGAGTTGCAGCCGTTTTCACACATTCCTGGTTGTGTCGAAGCTTTCAGACTCATTTTCTCAGCGATGTGGTTGAAATCAATATCATATTAAAATTGTTCCAACATCAATAAACACTCAGCTGCTGGTTTATTAGGAGCACAAGGCTGAAATGAAAAAAAAGCTGGATGAAACAGTCCTGCTTTCATTGAGTTTCTAATCTTTTTAGAGGTATTTACGATTGTTTCGGAGGCGGAAGTTTGTGCTTCTGTTCAGTTGTTTCACTTTATTGAGAGGTGTTTCTAATCATTTGTCCTCCTGTTTATTTCCCTGCCTTGTTTCATGATACAGCTGTCATGTTTTTTGTTTTTTTCGTCTGGCTTTATGCTGCTATTTTAGTTTTCTTTTGTCTCTTTTATGTTCTTCTTGTCTGCTGGTGTTGTATTATATTTAGAGATCCCCTGTTGATTGTTTTTATGTTCTTTCTCTCATTTATATTCTTTTTTTTTTTTTTGCTGCCCTACATCTATCTGTTTGTTGCACTTTGTTTTTATCTTCCACTGGAACACAGTTTTTGCTCCTGGATTGATTAGATTACAGTAGACCAAACACTTTGCACAAAACTTAAATCACAAATTCTGTTAGTTTTTCTTTGCTATGGGGGGAAGAGTTAGGCGGGAGGCATGTAAGAGCTCTTTAATATGTGGAGCGCAGCTTCTACCAGGTGAGCTGTGCCTCTTCCTGTCATTTTTCTTTAAATAACCAATTAAAAAAATGAAATCTGACATAAAATAGTAAATCAGTAACACAACATTCCACTGAAATGTGATCATACTGTATAAAAACTAACTTTGGCCACCCATGAGAGAAAATGGAGCGAAGTCTTCAGAAATTTGATTTAATTAGGCTAATGTCGGGGCCCCACGGTGGCGCAGTGGTTAGCACTCATGCCTTACAGCAAGAGTGCTTGGTGCCGAGGGTCGCGAGTT
>JAOWBC010000904.1:4803821-4814173 GCA_028566105.1 Hypoplectrus providencianus | reverse complement strand
ACCGGAGTACCCGGAGTAAACCCACGCACCCACGGGGAGAACCTGCAAACTCCATACAGAAGTGCCCGGCCCTGGATACGAACTCACAACCCTCGGCACCAAACACTCTTGCTGTAAGGCATGAGTGCTAACCACTGCGCCACCGTGGGGCCAATACTGTGATATGATTCATGCTAAAAAAAAAAAAAAGATATTTCTTATTTCTTTGCAATGATTTGTATTTCTCTTTCAGTCAGCAGGATAAGGTTTGGCTCCCTGTAGAAATATAATTCTTAAAAGGTCCCATATTGAAAACAGTAAAACTTCAGTATCTTTTTAGTATAAAGCTGGTTTGGGTGCCATTTAAATACTAAAGAGGTATCAAAAAGCTCAAAAAGCACACAGATTATATTCAGAAACTCTGCCTTTAAAAGGGTAAACAGGACTGATGTAACGTTGTGATGTCAGCCGACTGTATATAGCTCAAAGTGCAGCTACCCTAAAATAACTGTCATTCACCAGCTGCAATGATGGTGCAGAGACACTGAGTGCAGATGAAGAAATAGTGACCCATCAGCAGACTGCGCTTCTATGGGGGAAAAGGGTAAATATAGGTATTTTCAGACAATATATGTACATTAAAGCATGTAAACACAATCTAATTGAAACCAAAAGCAATTATAAAGCTGGAAATGAGAAAAAAAAAATGATGGTGAGCTAATCGACGCATCTATTTATTATTCATTATTTTACAAAAATCAATTGAAATCATTTCATAGGTCCAGGGGTGTCAGGAGCCTCATAAAACACAACTGCTTTTGAATTACACGTCTTAACCCGATCGACTGCAGTGCAGAAAATCCAATAAGTCTATTAGGTCTTAAAGCCACATGGAGTTTGACTGTATCATTCTTTTTAATTACATATTGGCATTTTCATGCGTCTCAATTACCTATATTTAAACTCGTTATGCAGCAAGGTGCTGTGGAGAATCGTGTGATTTACCGCGATGCCGGCGTCACCCTCAGAGCTGTCATTCTACCTGCCAGAAGATTTTATATATTCAAGAAATCAACGCGAGATGAGTCCCACTCCTGCCTTCTCAGTATCGCTTCTTGTCTTTCATCGCCCGTCATTGCCTTCGCTCAGTATCCACATTTTCATCGCACTCCATCCCCTGTCGAATCTACTCGCCGCTATCCTTTCCATATCTGCTCCTTCCCTTTGTTCCATCTCTTTCCTCCATGCTTGGAGCGCGTCGCTGCTGCGGCTCGGCCTTGTCAGGATCAGGTAGTGCTGAGAAGCTGACAGAGGCAGCGCTGCCTTGCTGCGCTGGCAGATACCCAGCGACAGGCTGTGAAGCTGGGATTTAAACATCCACATCTACCTCCACAGCTGAAAGATGGAGGGACAGATGAAAGGAGGGATACTGGGAACAGGGACGAGCGAATGAAGGTATGATAAAAACCAGAACGATATGACGTGCGTCTCACTGCACTTAATTACAACCTTGGTTTGCAGCAAAGGTGTGTCAAACTGAGGAGGGAGACGCGGAAGAAGGAAAGATGCCCTCTGATGTGGAAACATAAATACAGAGGAAGAAGAGAGAAAGGAGGGGAGAGGAACAGAAAGCTTCGCTCATGAATATTAAAATGTATCTTCACACTGCAGCAGCTTGGGATGAGAGACAGATATGAAGTGAGGGCCAGAGGAGAGAGGGAGTCAGTGTTACAGTAAAATATGGAAAGAGTGAGAGAGGGCAGGAAGAAAAGACAGATAAAAGGAGTGAGAGCCACAGGAGAAGAGTGAGGAGTCGTACAACTCAAAGTGAGAGGAAGAGATAAGGTGCTCTGAGGTGAAAGCAGGGTCATGGTAATGTGCCACCCAGCCAAGGATATTAAAAATAAATCCCTCAATACACTTAATCCACCGTCATGATATTTTAAGTTTAACTTCTAGTGTGAGGGCACTCAGACTATGAGACGGTGTCCCAGATTTAAAGGTCCAAAAGGCTTTTCTGGAGAGGACATTTACATAAAACAGTCACGTGCACTCATGTTTCATTTATCGCACCTTGGGACTTCTTCTGAGTGTGGTCCCAGATTTTAACGATAACTGTTAACATCAGCAACAGAAGTAAAGTGTGCTGGTTTGTGCTTTACCCTCATTTTGGCACAAGCGTCTTGTGTGGACTCCGTCCCTCTCAGCTCCTTCACCAGCATGGAGCCCAGGTACTGAAAACACACACAGGAAGACATCACACAAATTACACACACATTCTTGGTAAATGCAAGGAGTATAGAAGTATGTAACTTTATTAACCTCCTAATTTCTGGAAGTTACTCCAGTCTAATCTCATGAACTGCTGTGCAGCCAACCATTATTTTCTAGTTAGTTAAATCTCTTTTCACATAGTACATAGTATTACCAGGGCATCCTTTGTAATTTATGTATTACATCCTCGATATTTGTGCTTCATGCTTTGCATTTGCAGTAAAGTCAGTATTTCACTCGAATGCACTGGCTTAAAAAAATGTGCTGTGATCCTCCCTCAGATGGAGATTGTCCTTCCTACATTAAGACTCTGCATCATCACTTGATTAGAGTGAAATGTTCAGAAAATTAGCAGCAAGCAGTGCTGCAGCTGTATGTGGTTTTTTTCATACAAGCACAAGGATTCCATGATTCTTACTCAAAAACAAATGAGGATAATGGTCATATAAACAGTTTGATAATATAATATGAATTATCTCCATTGTATTTGTGCTTTTATTTCCATTGTTCTGATGTACATACATTTAAATGTGTATATTCATTTGATTTCTAGTACCTATGGTACATCTTTTTTTCCTATATTTTAAGTCATTCATGGATACCATGTCTACATTGAGCTATACTAACATTAAACTGGATTACATCCCCAGACAGCAGTGATTACATCCACCTTGAGAGGCTCCTGGAGGGACATTAACTCTGGCTGCTCTTCTGTCTGGACGCGACTTAGTGGCCAGACATTCTGCACACGTAGCATCTGATTTAATAGAGAAGCTCCTAATGGTGACAGTGTTTTACAGGGACAATGTTTATGTCGACATTAGAGCACTTAATGGGTGTGACATCCACCACCTCGCAGGGCCCTACCGCCCATGGAACAGATCTTATTCCTGAAAGTGGGACTGTAACAAGGCTTTTAGTGGATTAGAGGAGAAATATTTACAGCTTCATCTGTTTCACTCTGCAGTGAATGACTCAAAACTAAAGGGACAAAGTATTTAATATCTACCTTGCATCATCTATCTTACATTTGATTAGCAATAAATTCATTTTGGAGGCAAAACAACCTTTTGGACGAATTACTTTGTGTGATGAGTTACTTTTTATTCAGCACAGACTCTGGCTCATATTTTCAGTTGGGGACCGTGGTCCTTGGCGGATCAGGAGGAGGTCATCTGGGCATGTTAATAATTTGTCTTGACTCAAGCTAACAATCTTAAATCGCTGTTATGGCAGGGTCGCTGGCAGTTATCCTAGAAAATGCATTAGAGCTGCACACAGGACCAGCTGCTGTCCTGTCTGCCGTGTCTCTGTGGCAGTAATTGTTGGTGCACACAAGCACGCAAGTCTTTCAGTGGCTCCAAATTAAATTCAGACATGTTGGTAACATAATGAGTAAGAGGCTACAGCCATGAAAGCAGCTCTGCAGGGCTGTATTAAGGCACAGTGGTGTTTTGAGCCAAATGCTATCGCCATCATGCTAACATGGTCACAGTGACCTTTTTTACACTACAAAATGCCATTTTAGGATTTGAGCACAAGCAGACAGTCGGCCAAAGACACATTGCCTATGTCTGCAGGAAGGTCAAAGGGCACTGTGCACATTTTTATGTCTGCACTCTCAGGAGTCGTGTTAGTGGTTTAGTCGGTTCAGCTGGAGATATCGCTGTAAGCAGAAGTCAACACATTTTCTCCAGTTGGTTGAAGGTCAAGGAAAAATTTTACCAACCTTTCTAAAAGAAGTATTTTATAGTGCCAAAACAACAATATGTTGGGGATGACTCAGGTGTGTTTATAGTGTTAAAGATATGGTGTCAAATCCATCCCAGACAACCTCTACAATTTATTTGCATTAGCACTGTCTACCTTGATCTTATCACCCAAGATGCATTTTAAAACCCATTACAAACTAAGGTCACTGAATGACACAACACAAGTTTAACACCATTAAAAAAAACAACAAAAAAACATACTTTTGATACAACAGCAAAAAGGAAAAAGTCCTCAGCACACAAAATAAGATCATCTTTTCCAGTCACATCATAGGTTTGTTGTTAGAGAGCCACAGGTCCACCGAATCATTTGTCTTTGCAGTACTTTCGATACTATCTATTAACTTCTGCTAGTTTCTATAAATAGGATCAGTGATTAGATGCTTAGCAGGTAAACTTTTTTACCAAGCTGATCAGGACTTTTTTTTTCTTTCCTTAGTTTATCAGCTTAGTTTTGCGTGTTGGTGAATTGGTACTAGTTACAAACTGCAGCCAAGCCCGCTGGCAAAGCCATTCGTCATAAACCAAGCCAGAGAACTTTCCAACACTTGGTGTATTTGATGTGTCTACAGAAGCTTTGAGAATAAAATAAAGAGCACACAGAGTAAAAGCAGAGATAACACAGGCCGTTAATGATGTAGCGAGTGGTAATGATGTTGAATGTCTGCAGGGTTTTACTGGAAATGGATTGGCAATAACTTGAGATAATATTGTGGAGCTCCGGTTGTAAAGCTGACATAACAAAGTTAGGACGCCATCTGAGGTGGTGCTGAGAGTGGAGGAGAGGGCTTTGTTTATTTAGAGCTCGAGATGAAAATGTGAACTGTGCTGATGCATCCTTTATCGCGTCCTTTTGGCTTTGTACCATCTCTCTTTCTCTATTAACACCAACACAACACACTCTTCGTTCCTCTCTCGCTCTCATTACTGCCTTATCCATCTCATTTATTCTTATTCACTCTCCATCTCCCTCCAGCTTGCCAATATTCACACTGCCTCCCCCTCTGTTGTGGCTCCCGCTCATTTATCTCACTTTCTGAGCTTTCTGGAGTCCGTTGTCCTGGGACAGCGAGCGTGAGAGATGTTGTCATAAATGGCTCCATGAAAGCACCTTCATATTTTCCCCTGGTGGCCACCCGTTGTGAGTTCCCCATCATCTGCCCAAAACACACTGCCTGTGTAGCTGTACATCTGTCAGAAGCCTAATGGTCCATGCAGTTTCTATCAATCTTGTGAGGTGAGAAAAACGAAAAAGGGGAGATTTTTTGACTGAGGGAAGACACGCTCTTGGGATACTTATCTCTTATTCACAGCCTCTATCTCATCTTTACTTGCTTTCATTCATTTTTGATTTTGGCATCACATTTGATTTCTCATCTCCCCATCCTATTTGTACAGACTTGAATTTTCCATCTCTTACCAACTATTTTTCCCCTCTCTTTTTCCCGCTCACTGCTCTTTGGGCTCTTTTTATTCCATTATTTTGTGCCTCCTTGTGTCCTCTCTTCTGTCCTCACCCAGAAAACCAACTGAGAAGCATGTCCCCATTCCTGAAAAGCATCTTGAGGAGAATGGAGGCTAACTGGAGGAGCTATGCTTGAGCACCAACCCATCCTAAGTTAGTCTGAATCCGAGTGAAAATTTATACTTTTGGCTAATATTTAATGTACCCAGGTTTGCTTCCACAGTGCATAAATGTAAGGAGACAAAAATAATAAAAATGTTTGCATAGAAATCTACTCACAGTATTATTTCCTATGAGTTGGAAACTTGGTGGTGGGAAATTTGAACACAGACATTAACAAGGCAAAACGGAGCTGAACGAACCTCAGGTACCTTTAGTTCTACTGCCTGCAATCCCCCTCTGATGTTCCTACCAAACGAGTCCTTCCTCTCCCAGTCATCTCATAAAATGCCTGCATAGATCGCCCACAATCTGCTGCATTTTGGTTAATTTCCCGTAATTGGATCAGATTATGTTTTTGCATTGCAGTCAGACCACACTGGGGTGTTTAGAAGTGGTCTGGGACTGGTTTGTTCCTCACCAGGGCAAGGTTGAAGCATTTACAAGTGACCAAACAAACTGTAACAAGGATTTAACCCTAAGAGTTCGATTGACAAGACTAAATTTGGGTTGCGATCATGCCCAAAGACACATAACACACAGTCGGAAGGTACAAACGATGGCATTAGCAGGACTTTCTTCCTGCTCTATGCCGTCTGTGTAGCAGTTCCTAACTAACTTAGCCTGGTCCCATCTCAGGCAGGGAGAGGAAGCAAGGAAAGGAATAAAGGATGTAGAAACTGAGAAATGAGAAGTCAGCATATGTTGGACACAGTACCTCCGACCCAACCAGAGCATGTAATCCTGAGATACCCAATAACATTCCCTCATTGCATCACAGATTGCATTTCTGCCCGGCTCCAAATAACAATCATTCCAGTCTGGGTGCTGTGAATGTAACCAATCAGAGCTGCAGGGCTGTATCCGTGGTAACTTCAATATGTAATATGCTTTATGTAACTTGCAAAGGTCTAAATTTACCAAAGTGCTGAGAATAACTGAGTGCAGTATTGACTGAAAGGTGAAACTGAGGGTCGTAGATCTTTAATATTATTACCTCGCTGTAGGTGTGGATTGATAACATGCAAGTAGAGCTGAAAAGATCAATCAGCAGAAGATTATGGAAACTATTGTGTTTTCCTTTGTTTTTTATACCAAAAAATATATAAAACTTCTCTTTTGTTTGTGGTTGTTGCTTGGAAGAAATCTAGCTGGAACACATCATTGGGTTTCAGTTTTATAGGTGCCAAAAATCTGTACAGTGAGGAGGATCTGCTTTGTTTACTGTGTCCCATGTACAGCGAATATGCTGATTGATTATAACTGTCATTGCTTTTAAGTGTTTGGTAATTTTGTTTTAATGTTTCTTTGATTTAATGGGCATAGCCTTGTATTTGCCTTTTTTATTGCCTTTTGATTTTAAGCAGTAAGCATTCATTGTATGTACCTCAGGACCCCCTAAATTATGTCCAAGACTTTGAATAAATAAAATGAAATAACTTTGGACAATGTCACTATTCTTTGACATTTAAGTTCCAAACAATCAGTTTATCGAGAAAATCATCTGCCGGTTAACCAGTACTAAGCAGGTTTGTTTGTCCTGTGAGACAAACACAGGAGAGTGAAATGAAGGGGTTGACTCACGTAGGCTTCATAGTCACAGGACTGAAAGATGAGCTTCTCGGGGTGATGCTGCCAGTACTGAACCGGAGTGGACGAGGTGGCCTCGTTGGGCGGACGCAACGTGATGGGCTCGCACCACTCGCCTGCCTGAAATGAGAACCAATAGCGCGTTAGGAGAGAAAAGGGATCCCACAGGATTACAGAGGGGGCTGTGACATCGAGGCTTGTGCTGTGTATCCCATGTTGACATAACTCACTGGCCTCATAAACGTGTGTAAGTTCATAATGGAACAGCTTTCCTGACTGAACATGAACATGCCTTCAAAGGGACACGCTTCAGAGAACATCCGAGAGGAAATTAAACTTGGATGAATTATGCTCGGCTTCCAAGTGTTCCCATCCCTCAGCTCTGTTTAAGACTCTCTGCTGCTATTTCACAGTGAGCTTTCACCTCTTGAACAAAGGAAATACCTAAATCCTATCTGCATACCTCTCAAATGTCTGCTAATAATGATTAAGCTTGTTTAATGGACTTTCATTCTTTGGTAAATGAAACCAGATGATTTCCTTGCGTGCGGAGGTATGGACACATCGTGTGCCAGAGACTGTATGTTTACGCTCTGTCCGTATCTGATTGCTTGTGTGTGTACTGTAATCCCCGCCAGAAACGTTGGTGAGGCACAGTGGAGGTGAGATCTTGTAATCAGATGCAAAGATGTTGGATAAACAGCCTGGAGATTTAGTAGCAGGCATGAGCCAAATCTACAGTAAACTCCACCAGCTCAACCACATTACACGTGTCTTTTCCCACACGCTTTGACCCAGCTGACGGACTCAGATAGAAACCTTCAGCTACTGAAAGGTTTCAACGTGCTTCCTTAAAGGGATAATAAGCATGTTTTGAAGTGGTGTGAGTTCTGTTGCCATAGTCAGTGTATCAGCCACAATAGCCGGTGTTCAGTACACACACACTAAGCATGTCACTGCTGTAGATGGAGGCAGCAGCTAAATGTATTTTAACCATCAATAACAATAAGTGAAAGACATATTTTCATTTCTTTTATTTGCTTGGCTTTGCAATCTGACAGATTTTTTTTTTTTGACATGCAACTGAAGCTACAGTGCTCCTGTCGAAGCCCTCAGACTCCTTTGACCAAAACAGTACTTTTACCTTGGGAAAATACAGGAGTTTCTGCTCTGCTGCTGCATCAATCATGTAGTGTGTTTGTGTGAGACTTTAGGATCAGATCACCAAACATCAAAGTCACACAATAACCCGAACTAACAGAGAGGCTGCTGCAGATGTGAAACTTCTGTGTTTGTGATGTAAAATAACTGTTTTTGTAAAAGAGTCTGGTGGCTTTGAAGAGAGCAGATACCAGCTTATGTTCACCACTGAAAAGAGCTGTCTGCTGGAAATGTAAAGCAGGAAACATTTTCAAAATATAGCATACAGTTTATTTCTGCATGTCTTATGCTTTAGTGGATTGTGGCAGAGAGAATGGGTTGGATTCAAACCTGAATTTGCTGCATCAAAGACTGAGCGGTATGCACTTTTCTTGCTGCTGTACAGTTTTACATTCCTCCTCCAAACTGGTGCATGCAGACCACTTCCTACCATAGGTAATCCACTGACTCTGGATAAGTGCCTCTATAAAAACCTGAACTATCCCTTTAAGGGACCATAAATGTGTTGTGAAGGTGACGGAAGAGCCAGTGGGAGAAATATTTGTAACCAATCATAGAAACGTGGCGACAGGGAAAGGTTAATGATGCAGAGGATAAAAATATTTCCTCATATCTCTAATAGTTATCCTTCTATCCTGGCAGAGCTGACTCATCCGTGCCACCCCTGAGTGTTGTTTCTAGAAGGGGGGATTCGCTGTGATACGTGATACACTTGAGGGATTCAGTAGAGTAACCATAAGTGTGTGATAGTCTGCGCTGATATGCTCTGTGATTCACACGGAGACACAAAAAGACCCTAATCATACTGAATCAAAACACAGCTGCTGCCTCAGACGTGTGCATGTGTAAGTGTGTGTGTGTGTGCGTCTGAGTAATTGTGCTGCTGCTGATTGGATGTCATAAAAGTTATAATTTTGCGTTTGGATGAGAACAAAATTGGCTGGAAAGTTGAGATGCTTATTCCGAAAAGTGTGTCCTCTTTATTCACGACTATTAAATCTTTTCATGTTTTGATATTAGAGGCAGACGACTGGAGATAAACATTTATTTCGTAAAGCAGTAGATTGTGCCTGATTGCGTTTGTAAGCATGCCAAAATAACTAAAATTGCACTCCGCCCACTGGATTGTGGCATGCATATTTTATCATTTTGTAGCACAAAGTTTCAGGCATAAATTTCACGTTTCCTTAATTGTAAAATTTATATGAGCTCTAAACTGCGGAGACGGCTGGTGGTGTCAGATGGTCCGCCTGCTGCACATTATTAATGGTGTCTTTTCAACAAGCAAACAGGCAGATAAAACACTTTTGGCTTGCATCTTGTCGCTATTAGGAACCAGCATTTAATTACTGAGATACTTCATTTATAATATTCCTCCATTCTGATTAGAAATGTGATAGTGACTGAAGGCTCATTAGTTTATTAGTGCTTTGAATTTGTAGAATTACAGGATACAAATATCAAGGAAATTAGATTTATATTTCTATTTTTTTTATAATTTGATCAAAGCAAGAAGAAGACTTAAACAACAGCTTTAAATAATAAATCATGCCATATATATATATCCCTTATATAAAATGCATCCTGAAAGCTATGAATCAGCCAAATGTATCTCTGAATGCAACCATTCATAATCCTCCTTCTCCTTGAGGCCACCTCCCTTTCCCCGGCCCTGCCTCCATTCATCCCTCCATCCCGTCCTCCCTTCCTCACCATGCTGACTTGGGCCATCTGTCGCTCCAGCTTGGATCGCGGCACGTCCTCGAAGTAGTTGTCATTGCTGCGCTGCCTGCGCCGGGCGTCCGCCTGCATGATGAGGTGCTGCACGTCCAGAGATCCGCCTGGGACCCCCGCCGTGTACGCCGCCTGGCCCACTGACGGGCTGAGCTGGGGAGGAGTGTGGTTCCCGGGCTCCTGGGACAGAATCAGAGGTGGGGGGGGGGGGGGGGGGG
>JAOWBC010000904.1:4630178-4644043 GCA_028566105.1 Hypoplectrus providencianus | reverse complement strand
ACAAACAGGAAGTTAACCTTGGTTTTTCACTGTGAATAAACAATTCATGCTTGACATTAAGTCAGTGGAAGACAGTTTAATACCACCAGTTTTTGTATCCCATTTGTAAAACATCACCAGTTAAGAATGTTTCTCATCCAACAACAGCTAACGTGACTGTAAATCCTTGGAAGTGTCATCTATTATCAGTGTTTTCCAAAAGAGGACATGTGATGTCTTTCATGTAAAAAAAAAAAAAAAGTCTCATTTTGGATTCAAACTTCTCATTCTGCGTTTCCGAATGAAAGCCCTCATTTGCTGCCTCTCACCATGGATATTAAAGCTGGCATCACGTTGCAGGAAAGTTCAGGCGACATCAAAGCATTGTCTTCAAAGGAAAAGGAGCGAAGGAATTGGGGAAACCTTTGTAGTCCTGGATTCTTTTTAGACAGGAACTTTTTTTTAGTGGGGAGGAGAGTTAGGTTGACTGGATTGAACAGCTTGTTGAATTTCACGCCACCGATAATGAAATGAAAATGAAAGGCAGCTTCACAGGGACGGACGGCTCAACAACAGCAATAACTTCACGGGAAATCAAAAAAGGGAACCAAGATGAGGCGGGCTGGGCTCGCTGATAACGCCAGACAGGAAGTGGACTTGCTTCATATCCTGTTTTGAGCAAGAAGAAGAAGAAGAAGATACCTGCTGATAGGGAGCACGCTGCTGATAGGACCTGCAGGATGACGAGCACGCATACATTTTTCTTTAGAGCCTTTGATGTTTGAACCATGACGCTCTCAGAGACACTCCATCGCCCATGATGCTTCAGGGCAGGAATAAAAAGTGATGTTTATGAGCAGGTGTGCAGGTATGGATATGGTTTATGTAACTGTGTGTGTGTGTATGTGTGTGTGTGTGTGTGTCACAGGTAAGTTCAGCCCAACCACAGCAGGACAATTAAAGTGCAAGATGTGTGTTAACTCTCAAAAGACCAATTACATTCCTACAGAGAGGAGAGAGAACCAACTATCTCCCTCACTCTCCCAGATTCCCCTTTTCCTGTTGGTACAGCTTTATTATGTGCAAACAAATGTACATATATATGAAGACACCTGAATGCAAATGTGCAAGATACAGAGAAAGGGAGAGAGCAGAGGTGAGGGAGCTACTTCAGAGATATTTGCAGTCTGTATGCTCTTACTGTACTGAACTGTATGTACTATATGACAAAGCAGCCACTTAAAAGGACGCTTACGCTATAAATATACCTTAAGCGCACACACACACACTCACTTTTCCTTATATGCACATAGTGGCTTCGTCTGAGCTGGAGCCAGACGGCTTTTTTTAAAGGAAAATACTGACAGTAGTATGTGACAAAAAATCATATGTAGTGTTCATATAAAAAATAAACACAAGTAATAGACAAAAAAAAAATACAAATAAAAAATAGCAATATCACTCAAATATAGTGCAGCAGGATTTAAAAATATGTTTTTTATTTAGAAGTAAGCCAAAAAAAAAAATAGTTTAAAAAAAAGATAATCAATTGTCATTAGAATTATTGTCCTAATTTGAGCTTTCCAGCAGTCCTTGAATATCAGCTACCATAAATTAAAATGACATTTTCAGTCAAAATCACTTTATTCTAGGTCTGGTTTTAAATGTTGCCAACATGGGAACAACAAAATTCTCCTAAAAAAAAAAAATCTGCACTCCTCAGTGACATTGTGAAGCCACTGTGAAACTCAACTTGTGTTCTTTCTTTATTTATGATGAACGTCATTAGAACTGCATTATACTGCACAAAATACATATTTGAGTTGTTCCCACTTCCAGGCATGATTGTGTTAATTCTATATAGGTGCAAGACTTATATTAGGCAGTGAAAATAAAGTGTAAAAAGAGCAGAAAAAACACCCTGAAATGACTGTGGAAACTCTTTTCATAACAAACACATCATACGGCCTGAGGACTCCCACAGGTTACACTGTGACCTCCAACACAACGGCAGTCTCATTTTCACTGCATATTCCCAGGACATTGTGAGAAAAAAAAATCCCATTCACACCCACGCAACAGGCAATCCTGCACTGCTTCTCATAGAGAGGTGTTTCCCTCGCTTTCCATCTTACTTTCCTCACAGATGTGTCACTGCTTCATTTCAACACCTATTACAGTGACATATAAATCCAAAGTGTAGTACGCCTCATAGCCTGCAGGGGAAACTAAGTCCCAGTATGTCAAAATAAAAGTCTCTGACAACAAACAGGTATTATTTGATTATATACTTTAATTTTTGTCTGGGCATAAATGTTTTAAAATCCAAATCCACATCTGTGTATGAGATTCCCAGTCGGCAAGATGGAGTGCCCGGCTATTCTGTCTGTGATCTCTCCCTCCTCATCAGCTTCTGGCAAATCCCTAATTTGCTGAACTCATTCTTGTAAAATTGGCTCATATGTTTTTGCATATTTAGCAAAATAACAGCTCTCCTCTACAAACCTCCTCGTTAGCAATTTTGTTCATTTGAATACGCCGCGGTATCCCCCCAGCATGGGACTGCATCCAACTTGCAAATAAGGTCGACTGCTGCCAGAAAAACATAAACAGCAGAAAAAGAGTTAAATAAGCAAAGCTTTCCTTTTTTCACATTTCCCTTAAGTGGACATCCATCCCAGTTTACAGCCCCCAAAGTGCATCTTAGAGAAATGTGGTTTTTAAGGGGAGAAAATGAAACAATCTAAAAATGCAAAGAGGGCACTTGCTGTATAAATGCATAAATATGTATATAAATGAATATGCAGGGAGGCCAGCCGACCGGTGATAAACGCCCTCAGAGCAACAAACATCAGCGGACACCTTCAAAGGGTCAAAGGTCACCGCCCCCATCACAGGAAGTCGTTTATCTTACGGGCAAATTGACCTCTGGTGCACAACTGAACATGCAGGGTTGCTGTCAGGGGCAGTGGGTCAAAAACACACACCCACATAGATAATGACTGACCCCACTCTTCACTCGCACTCACCAATAATTAAAACAAGACATAAGTAATCGATAGCTGCACAACTCCCTGCTGGGAGTCCGTTGAGGAGGGTTGATCATTTGGATGTCCTGAGGGGGACGGCCTTTTTTTTAAATCAGATAATGTCTTAAAGTCACAGATGGGGAGGAAGTTATCTCTACCACCACCCAGGGCGTGGTTGGCTCTGCTGGGTGGCACACGAGGGCCTCTCTTTTAGGTTTATCAACCAAGTGGAGGAATGTGGTAAATTACGTTTTATTAACAGACTGGTCTCCCCTCAAAAACAACAATATGTTTAAGGTACAGGCAGCAAAATATGACTCATATTTACGTTTGAGAGTGTCCTCCCCCACCATCTTGCTGGCTTAGTGGTAAAGACTGACTGAGCAGTTTAAAAAATCTAATATTTTTACATCGACTAATGAATTATTTCCTTTACATGATTTGTCTGCCAACTTAACATTTCAGTGTCTATGGATCCTACGTTTCCCTCTGTGTTGTATTTACTGAACTGTGAAAACCTTGTTTCTATCCTTGTATCTTGTCACTTATCTGTCTCATTTCGTTTTGCTTTGCTCATATAAGATACTGTATTTTGTTGGTTATTTATGTTTTACTTGCTTGTTTTTTGTGCTGAAAATGTCCTTTTTAATATGAGACAGGGACATGCATTTGTCTTTGACTCATTTAATAGAACAATGAACAAACACACTTTCCTGTGACATTTACTGGCTAACTTCACACTCTCAACTTAGACAGGATAATATGATAGTTTGCATTTCATTTAATACAGTTCACCTTTGAAAACCAAGCCGTAATAACATTTTGAAGATGTCTGCCCGCTCTGTGAGAAACGCTGTACACAGAGCATCAAACGCCCCTGACCTTTGACCTCTGTCATAAGCTGACAAGCAGTGTGATCAGGATGAAAGGCTGTGGGCTGGGTCAGAGGAAGGAAACAGACACGAGAGGAGCAGAGGAAGTAAAGGGTAGGAGGAGGAGGGAGAAAATGTATCCAATGCGACAGAACTGGTATCATGCAGCACGTCAAAGAACAGAAGAAATAAAAAAGCGACAGTCAGAGAGTCAGACGGCCGGATGATACCACCAACAGCTGAACACACTTTCCTCCTAAGAAGACACAGCTTCATCAGTGCAGTCCGTCCAATCCCAAGTCTTAAACAATCTGGCAGTTTGTCTCTCGGCCCACCTCCTTAAATAGAGATGGAAACATCTCGTCTGTCCTGAGCTGACTCTCCGTTCTCTGAGCGAGCCCGTCTGAATGCAGAATCCACATCAACCTGACAGCTTTTTCTCAAAAGCAGCGCGAAGATTTGCAGCATGCCTGTGACCTCTCGACTATTACATTTATTCTTTTACTTTACAGGAGTTAAACTTGACATCATTATAAACCTTTTTACTTATGTTGACTTTAGATTAAACACTGTCTAATGTCTCCTGGTGTTACCATCCTCATGTTAATAACTGCTAAAGATTAAAAATTTCTTTTCTATGCAAAAACTGTCATTGTAATGAAAATTCAGCATGAGAACTTCTATATTAATAAAATTGTTTTTTTTCTTGTTTTTTTTTTTTTTTTTAATTTACCACTGTTCCAGCTACAATTATTTTCAAAAAAGTTTTAAAAATCGTACAGATGAGCATATGTGCATGCATTTATTGAATTAATTATTCAAAGTTTGTCTGTATGGCCATTAGAGAAGAATCACATTATTCTCAGTCTTATTTTCAATGTTTTATTATTTTGTTTTGTTTCTTTTAGCACTACATTGTAATGGTGAGAAATGACGTATTGTGCAGCCTTAACTGACCTGACATCTGTCCCCGTGAACATTACGATGTTGCATGTTTTTTATGCTGTCTGAGCCGTTTCACACTTGATCAGAGCTGTTTTCTACTGACAGAAGCACCACTCTGTCTAAAAAGAGAGAGTGGACTGTGAAAAGACTCTTTACTTAGATAAACATTGTTACTCATCGCATTATGTTAATTTCAGCAGCTGAAATGTTCGTCAACGACCATTAATGCCAATTAAATTTGCCTCAGTTTGTCATTATTACCATAGTTGGCCAAATGTTGCTGTTTTTAATAAACTCAATGCCATTTTTTGAATGTCATCATTGTTACTTTTAATTAATAACAAATGTCATGCACACCACACAGGCAATATTTCTCTAAATGTGAGCTAATGGGGTAATTTCTCCAATAAAATAC
This sequence comes from Hypoplectrus providencianus, assembly GCA_028566105.1. Lineage (NCBI taxonomy): Eukaryota > Metazoa > Chordata > Actinopteri > Perciformes > Serranidae > Hypoplectrus > Hypoplectrus providencianus. Next base: position 4,638,803 of record JAOWBC010000904.1, on the reverse strand, counting down.
AAGTTAAGGCGACTTAGCTGTTGACATTTATACAGCTGAATCCTGAGAGATGATTGTTTTCATGTAGACCAATTAACAAACTGAGTCTGTGATTATTTTTTTAGTGCAATATTATCCTTTTTCTTGTCCTTTCCTGTCCTACACTATGAAGACTAAGGCCAACTGATATGGGAGCAGATGAGACAGATGCTGATAATGATTTTAGAGGGAAATTCATATATAATTGAACTTGTAGCCAGTATAGTAAGTGTTTGAGCTGGAATGCAATTTATGTTTTTTATGTGGGTTGTACACTGATTTTTCTCCAAATGTTCCCAGACAGCTTCTTTCTCAAAAATGTAACTATTTCAAATCGTATTGAACATTGTTATACACTATTACACATTATAGAAACAATGTATAACATTGTCAGCCAATTCTTTGAATTATAACTGAGAAAATAACACCAAATAGGAAGAATATAAATAGCTAAATACACTTATTTACTGTTCAGTCTCAGTTAATTGCTGACTGTTAAAAAAAAAAAAAAATGATATTATTGTTTCTAAATCACACTGCATTATAGATTTTGTAAAAAAAAAAAAAAAAAAAAAAAAAGATTTTAATAACAGAACAAATAAGAAAGCATTTACACTGACATTTACATGTCTTTAACAGTCCAACAGCATCCCATAATACCAATCAATGGTTATATTTGTTCGGATATATACAGTAGAAGTAAAAACATGTCCTCTTTCCAAAGGAAAGGACCCAACAAAAGAGACAGACAGGGGGACAGAGAGACAGAGAGGCCGCGGTGGAGGCAGACAACATTTCCTCTGCTCTCTTTAATCAAACTGAGAGAAGCGGAGGTGAAGAAATGGCCGCCGAGTGCTCCACCGCTGTCGCTATTGATTTCCAGTGCAGCCTTCCCAATCAGTCACAACCTGGAGAGCTACAAACAATCTGTAAGTGCGTGTATGAAGTCGGTGCAGCTCTTCCTGAAGGCAATTCTCCTCACAGGAAGTAAGTGACAGAAAGCTTTAGATCTTCACTTAACAACATCCAGCCACAAATCCATCGGGCCGAGCATCGATCGAGCCCCGGTCTGAAGCATTAGGGATGGGAAATGTCAGCTCTGAATCTCGATCTGAATGGGATAACTAATCCATGGAGTGGACTGAAACAATCGATGTATTTATACTGTAAATCTAGTGAGGATAACTCCAGTGAAGTTCTTGAACCCTCTGGACCCCACGACCTGCCGTCAGGTTTAAAAGGCAAAACTTCTTTAAACGATCGCTGAAATAACACAATTTATTATCTACAGCTGAGACTGTAAAAGCTGCAATCATCATCAGATGTTGAAATTTACAATAGTCCTTGAATTAATCATGTGTGTCAAACTGCTCCATCAGATAAAAACAAACCAAATCTAACCTCAAAATAGTGACATTTAATCAAAATCCCTTTATATTTCATTCCTCATAGAAACTGCAAAAATAAACATTTTCAGTAACCACATGACTCTACTGAGGAGAACAGCTACAGGAAAATAGTTCAATAATGTTCGACTGAACTGCAGGTTGTTTGCACAGAGCCCAGAGGAAAGGGCAAGAGAGGTTATAAGTAGACAATGTAAACATGTTCATACAACCCCTGTATGTATAAACTAAAAGTAATTTGAACAAGAAATACACTTTATGTCACAGATCTATTACTAACTGCACTTCCTTGATTGTACTTCGTTGTCTTGCCAGTACTGGCTCTTAAACACAGGCTGTTTTAGGTTTTATCACCCACTTAATCCACAGTGAAACACAATTAGTTTCCCTTTTCAGGCAGGGAGCTTCATGGGGCACTGAACTGCATTGTGGGAGCAACAAATGCATGTTTTGCTGTTTTCAGAGATTTGAGATTTGAACTAGCAACCCTGAAAACGAGCCTGCTGTCAAATCCACTTCACTCAACTGAGAGATTGGTGATTTCCAGACGCCTGAGTCCATAAATCGCTCCAAATGTGTGCTGTGTTCACGATAATTCAGCTCCAGGTCTGAGGTCAATTCAACTTGGCAAATGCATTTTTACGCCGAGCTTATTTTCTTCTAAACACAGAACATGGAGCGAGAGTGATTCTGCAAGTCAATTCAGGCTAAATATCATCTGGCAACTCATCAGGTTAGTTACAGCCTCGCCAAGTCCATCTTCATTATCCACTCTGCCACGAGGAAATTAGCCATGCAGGCGCAATGGAAATCATGATAAAACGATATCAGTGGGAGAGTCGTTACGGCGACAAGCAGGGAAGGCGGTGAAAGTAAAGTGTTTAATTCAGCGCGGCTCTCTGAGGTGCACTAAGGAAACAAAGAAACAGCTCAGCTTGGTTGCAAACTAAACATTTACATGGCTGCTCAGTGTCCGTGTTAAACCTACAAATATTTTCAATCCGTGTCTGTGATGATTGCAGCTCTGTGTGACAACGCATCCATCCTGTGATGCTGCCGTGTTTGCGTGTGTGTGTGTGCAGCATCGCTGTAGTAGCAGGGAGAGCATGGCTATATATGGTCTGGCTGAAAGTTTTGGTTTACCCAGAGACCTCTCCATGTTTCCATCTCTCTCGCTCCGTTCTCCAAATTTCTAAACAATGTGCAGCCGCCTTCATCAAGCTCATGTGAGACATGGAAATCAGTTCAGTCAGGAGGGACGGGTATTTATTTAGAATCACAACACTGAAGCAAGTACAAAAAGGCTGGATAGAAACTTCAGAGAGTACAGTTTATGGAGAAATTGAGTCACAAATAGAGGCTGAACAGTATGGGATTTCTAACACTGAGGATGATTTTAAAGGGGGAAAGAGATATCCAGTATAGATGCAGTGATTTTTCTCACCTTTGAGCTCTAATGTGCACTTATTTTCACTACTTTCTCAAACATATAATTTTAAAATATACAATGTATTACATTGTCAGCCAATACAAACAATAATAACAGAGAAAATGATGAGAAAAAATGTCAGTAAGTTCTATTTTTTTTAAAGAATATAAAAAAATAAATGCTTACCATTTCTCCAACATGCCAAGCATAATTTTCTGCATTTTATATTCTGTAAAAAAGTTTCATAATTGATACCAAATGTGCCTTTTAAAGGCCAATATCAGCTGATAATATCAGTCAACTGATATATCTGTCCGGCTCTAGTCTGTATTTTGTGTAAATGTGTTTGTCTTGTCTTCTATTGCAAAAAAAACCTTGTTAAAAAATAAATAAATAAGTGTCCTTCTCCAAACAGATTATTATATTGCTCACAGGGTTTTTTTCTCCAGAATAATGTAAAAAAACAACAACAACAACAAAGTATTGTCAAATATACCATCTATAATTCAAGACTTCCACAGTCGGCTGCACAGCTTCACACCTGCAGAAAAGCTGTAAAGAAAAGCCACATCTGTCCACAGCGTGCTCCACACTGACGGCCGCCCGGCCATGCAAACGTCCTGGGGTGAATTAACGGCAACTGCTACCGTGAGCCAATCATGTTAGACACTGAAACAACTGCCCCGTTTCTGTTTCCCTACATTATTTTAGTATTCTTCCGATAAAGAATGGATGAGTGCCGCGTGCTCGTGTACTGAACAGCTGTGTCTCCTCATGGCACGCTAGTTCTTCAGCCCCTTTCCCCCTCTGAGAGTGTATTAGGCCTGTCAGCAGGACTGCCGCATCCCATTTAAACTGCTCAGACCGCAGGATCACACATCTGCTGCTGCAGGAGTAAACACAACTCAAAGAGACAGTGAAGCGCGCACCAACTGTGCCGAGGTCAGAGCAGGTTTGTCAGGATATTCTGTTCTCACACACGCGGGGCAACGGGGAGCGAGGAGATAATTATTTCAGGAAAATTGAGATGATTGTATACTCATATCTCCGCTGTCCGGTGCCTCTTTGTTCTGAAAAAGCATGCTCCAAATTTGGTGATTTTCAATTATTAAGAACTGCAGGATTAAACACAGGCAGAGAAAAATTCTCTTGCATGTTATTTTACCATTAAAAACTCATTGGATGATCTAAAAAATGCATGAAAAGGCTGAAAACAGGGATGTTTTTCTTTAGCTAATGAATAGTTGATGTGTCATTTTCAACCACTATGTTGGAAAAAACATTTAAAGAGAAATTGTACATAGTATTCAAATAAGCGTACAGATACTCAGACATAAACACAGACAAACGTGTCGTCAGTGCTGCCAGGGAGGGTAATCCTAGAGCGTTTGCTTCTCTCGTAGCCCCCGGGAGAATATTTAACTTCACTGGAACGATCAAAAGTTTTATCTCCTAATTCTTGGCTGAAAGACTTCATGTCCTTCCTATACTTAGAGACGATTTAGTCCAGTATTAAGGGAGGCTCTGACCCTTTTCTCTACTTTGTTAAGCCTGTTCCTTCTTTGGATGATTAGCATGATTTATTTATTTTTTACCAAGCAAATGGAGCTGTTTCTATATGCAGCTGAGAATGGGTTATCTGATAAAGTTCTATTTATATGTTATTAATTGTGTCTATGTGAGCATGTTTCATTCGCTGGGTTTCAGATTGAATTGGGTATCTTGAGAAAAAAGTATTCCTTCCTTGGAAGATTAGCCTGATTATTTATTGTCTATACAGCTGAGACCGGGTGATTAGAAAAAGCAATTTTCCCTCCTGATGTGTTGCTCTTATTTGTTGTATTGTAGTTCTCATATGTTTATTTTCTATATGAGTTTCTTATATGAGCCACCATGTCACACACTTATACCTGTTCTCTGCGCATTTCTCACTTCTTCATTTAGTGTGTTTAACCTCAAAATTCACTGAAATCAAAGACTTGGTGTTTTCAGAGTGAAAGAGCACAAAAGAGGGGTATTGAATTCAAGTATGATGGATATTCTCTGCAGCTGATACCCAATAATGAGGTGAAAGGAAACTTGGATGCTCCCTGAGGGGAAACAGGAGGATCAATAGCGGATACGATTGTCAGCGCATGGATGCATCTATAGGTCAGCGGGTCACTGACATATTGTCTGTGACAATATAATGTAGTAGGTCCTGTGTTATAAGGGCTAAATATCAGTTAAGAAGCAGGCATTGTTGTCTTTAAAGGAACAGTTAAATCCCATTGATACCAGTCTCAGAACTATGACAAATACAAAGCTGGAGATAGTTAGCTTAGCACTGGTGTTTACTTCTGTTTTCAGGCTTTGAACTGAGCTTAGCTAAACCTTTTCACCCCCTAAAAGTGGTTTATATGGTTTATGAGGCGTTATGTACGTCTAGTCAGAGCTAGGCTAATTTTTTCCCCTCATTTCTAGCCTTTATGCTAAGCCAAGCTAAAAGCCGGAAATGAAAATGTGATAAATTTTTTAATCAAACTCTAAGGAAAGAAAGAAAGAAAGGTTATAAAACTATTTCTATTCTAACTGTTATTTGAGGTACTTGAGGAAGTATGTTTTTTTTTTGCTCTGGCAAACTACATATTTAAAGAGACAGTTCACCCCAAGATTTTCTTTAATCAGTGTTTGTAGTAATAGTCTTACAGATGTCTGCCTTTTATCAAATATATTGGAACTAGATGGCATTTCACTCGCGGTTCTCAGAGCATTCATTTGAAAAACTCAAAACAGAAATGTCTCTCAGACAAAATGACCCTGTTCCTCAAGATAATCTATAGACCGTCAGCAAAGAAAAAGTCTGCAGTGCTTGGAAGTATAATAAAGGTGCTGTTTGGTAAAGAAGTCCAATAAAGAAAAAATGGTCCAAGGCACTCTCCTGGAAAAAAAAAAGCCTTAATTCAGGTGCTTATTTCATGATGAAATGTTCAAACGTAACAAATGTTTGTACAGAGACGAGCACAACCCACGCCTGGAGGAGCACACAGCCTCCTTCACCCTGAAGAAAGCTGCTTTATTGGTGCCGCAGAGCTTTCTTCTCTTTTGACTGCAAAGACCTTGATTTGAGCATTCTCACCGAGGAACTATTTACCTTTCACTGATCTGCACTTCTGTATCACCATGCAGAAGAAAACCTGCATCTACTCAGAGACGACGGGCTCGTGCTTGGGAAATATAAACATTAATAAAGTCCTTTTTCCCTGAGCTGTAAAAACCTCTCCTGCTGTGCGGTAATACAGCTTGCTAGTTTAGTATCTCCGCGTCTGTTAGCTCAGACACTCGGAAACTCACATGAGAATAATGTGGACTGATAAACGGCACTACAGGACAGGGGTGAAAGTCCCTTTAACATGCTTTGGGAACTGTGAAAAAGAAGAAGTGGCCAACGCTGAAGCATTGCTTTGACAAACCGCAGCTATGCCTCAAACCGGAGAAGCAAACACAAACCAGCTACATGTGTTTTCAGTATTTGGACACAATACAGAGATTCATATTCTGTGTCTGCAAACATCATGAGTCATTTGTTTCTGTTCATGTCACTTTTAAGACGTGAAAACCCCACAGAGGAGGCACATATCCTGCTTTATTCCAAACCAAGGCTCCCCCGAGGCCACACACATTTTCTGTCAATCCTTCACTCGGGCGACTTCACTGATTGCGACAGCTCATTACTTGAACCTTATTTCCATGTAAATACCGTTGTGTCCTGCGGATACTGAACGCATCTTTTCACGATCCGTCTGGCTTCCATCTCACTCAGTCTCTTGCCCTCTCCATCTGTTTCTCTCCAACTTTAAACAAAATTATACATTCCCTTTCACAAGTTTTTTTTTTTTTTCCATCTTAGTTGCTATTCTTCCACTGCTTGCCAATCACAGAGCACACACACACATACACACTGCCAACTTGTGTTCACACACAGCTGCATGCAATTACCCGCCACAAGAAGGTATTTAAAACATGAGACTCTCTGGTCCGTGCTATTTATCAGATCTATCAAAATAGCTCTTCCATGAATGTCTATAAACCTGCCAAGTGTGTGTCTGTGTGTGTGTGTTTGTGTATACAGCCAGTGGCATCCTGCTTACAACGCACCAGAGGCTCGAAAGCTGTCTCAGTATAGGAAAAAAAAAAACTTGTTTCTTCTCTCATCTACATCAGTCTCAGTCCCCTCCTCGTCTCTCCATCCTGAATTTTTTATGGCTTTGGATTCCCTGTGACACTTTCAGCTGCAAACGTGTAGGATGCGCTTGTTTTATGTTGTACAGAACAGATAAATACACCCAGAGGCCAGAGATATACTTACTGTTAACTATGCAGAAAAAAAAGCACAGGATGGTTCACCAGAAATTATGAGTTGCAAAACTGACTGGAACGGTACGGACCGTGTAGGAGCAGTTATCTCCAATGGACTAGGCTGTTCGTGGTTCATGCATTGGAGAAATAGCACACGTTACTAGACATATATATATATATATATATATGCATGTGAACATATGGTTTAACAGCAAGTACATCTCTGGCCTTAGGCATTTATACTGAACAGACTGCATTTATCTGTAAGACTACATATCTAACACAATAATGTGTATTTGTTCTAAAGTGGCTTTAAAAAAAAATGACAGACTCCATCCATCCACACAAGCATCATTTCAGAAGTAATTGTCCATATTAACACATCTGAGAACGCCTATCACATGACCATTTATGTATACTTGGCTTGCACATGGTGGTGTAAACTTGAAGCTGATTATTAGTATTAGCCCAAGTTCATCTTAATTTAATGCTGTGAAATTGAGGCGCTTCTTCAATTATCATTAGACAGCTATTAGAAAATAAGAGGCCAGCAAAATGATTCTTTATTCAGCGGCTCAGCTAAGACAGCTATTCGATTACAAGGCCTTAAAAATAAGAATAAAAAAACAAACAGTTTAAAATCCCAGTAAAATAATAATAAAAAAAGATCCAATCATCACACAGAGGTTGATTTTAACTGCTTCGAAATCAGAACTCCCAGCACAGAAATGAAAAGAAAGAAGCTCATTCAATTTAGAAGGTTATTGCATGAGAGGCAATTAATTTACCCCAATTACATCTCCAGTGAATAAACATCCAGCATTTTCAGGACTGCAGCTTTTATCCTCTGCGGCTCCGAGGCTGTTTGCAGGGCGTTATTCAAACAAATCATCTAAAAAAGCGAGTCGTCACCGCTCCCTCTCACGCCCATGTACACGATGGACGTACAGCGTGTTGTGCTGCGGTTTCTTTCTCCTGTTTGAACAAAAGCTCTGCAGATTTGTCCTTGAAAACACACATAAAGGGAGATACATCGCAGCACCTCGGGCCGTCCTCTGAGGTGATAAGCAGAGCACAAACGGCCCTCACACACAGCGAGCTGACTCTATTGTTGAGCAGCGTGTGATAACAGAGACTCAGTCGTGTTTCTGTGAAGGCTAACATCAAAAGCATTTCTATGTGTTTGTAACCGCGTAGCTGTTATTCATGCATCCTGCCCAGATTATCATAATTCTCTGTATTGTATTTGAAATTTCCTGACACGCCTCCAGCTTAGTCAGTACAGAACAATTTTAACTAGCAGCAAAAAAAAAAAAAAAAAAACTCTGGACACCTGTGTCTTTTAGAAGAGATTTTTAGATTTTATTTATTATTTTTCCAGGCACAGCTACAGTACATCTGGCCCCTGCACCATACCCCGGCTTTTTAACTGCT
>JAOWBC010000904.1:4596984-4607296 GCA_028566105.1 Hypoplectrus providencianus | reverse complement strand
TATAGAGATTCTTTCAAAACGTTAAGGCGTTAAGATTCCTGAGTAAAATAATTTTCGTATGTTACAGATTCTATGATTAAAAAGACGTCTCCCACTGCTCTGAATTTGCAACTTCACTCTCCTTCTTCCACACGAAGAAGTGTGAATATCTACCAAGGTGGAAAGGGTTTTGTCAAATATCACTCAGTATGTACAGTCATAGCGATTGTTTAAAGTTGGCAGCAGGAATCTCTTCGATAAAACTACGCAAAACTTTAAAAACCTTGTTGTAATTCAGGTGGATCAATCTCAAAGAATGAACATGTCCTGTTCTAGAAAAAAACCAATAAGCTTTGCACACAGACTTCTCTGTACAACATCTCGTCTCTCTTTTCTTTTCTGGCGGCTTGTTTTGTTTCTCCGTCCGTCCTACACTTGTTACTAAACACTGATTTGCATGTGTAAATGACAAACTGTGAGAACTCCTACTTGCTCCAGATGCTGCGTGACGGCTGAGATGCTTCCAAATGAAATTAGCAGAACACGTCACCGCTTTCATTTGGAAACAAAGTGTCACTTCGGTGACAGCAACGCCGATAACGTGACATGTTGTCAAACACATTTATGCCGATCCAGAATGACAATTAATTTCATAAATAAGCTCAATTAACAACTGTACAACAGGTTGCTGAAGCCGAAGCAATACGAATCTGGATTATAGCAGAAAATAAACTCTGGTCACACTAAAGATTATGCTTCTTACATGTTTTATTTAACAAGATAATATATTCTAATATTTGAATTTTGATTAAATTAACTAAACCATGGTCACATGACTTCATCATCACCATCACCACCTAAAAATTTTAAACCTAACGCATCATCTACACACTAAAAGCAAAGGAATAAACACTGCTATAATCAGAAAAATATGATATAATGTGACAATTTATCAATAATTCATAAAACAGGCAGCTAGGTATATTAATGACATTTAAAAAAAACAACAACATATTTGTCTAAAATTGAGGTTCTGTGACTGGGAAGCAATTATCAAGGACACAAAACCCCTTAATGCTGAAGGGCAACATGACAATGCAGAATAGATAATGTGACTGCCTTTCGGTCACAGTGACTCACACACACACACACACACACACACGCACATAGACAGAGGGGCATATTGACAAAATGTCAGTCTCTGTTGTCTGACACATTTCAACAGGCCATCTTCTGTAGTTAATCAGACCACACACACACACACACTCTGAGCCCGAAACAACACAATGTATCATGGAATCTATAACGTTTCCAACACTGGGATTTTCTATCATGTCAATAAAGCTCCCTTGAATTGGAATTTAAATTTACTACAGGGAAGGAGAGACAGAAATAGACGGAGTGAGACAGAGGCAGAATGAAAGAGCTGCAGAAGAGGGCTGCTAGAAAATCCATAGCCTGCCTGTTATCAGGACGATAATTGGTTTTCCCCTCTTCGCCCCTCCACCCCTCTCGCATCCTTCCTCTTCCTCCTCCTCATCAGCCCTCCTATCTCTCTCCTCTACCCCTTTTTTCTCTGCACACATTCCCAGACAGAGTCATGCAGGTAACAAAAAAAAAGCCCAGCACGGATTTGTTGTAAATGCATAATTTTCCAGTTGCATTTTGCATTTTTTTTGCACCTGGATGCCTCGCAGAACAATGAGCTGACGACACCGCGGAGAAGGCTCAGTGTCAACAGATGCCCCTCGCTGTTACGCCAGACGCACCAACACGTACATCATCACAAAGGCGCGCACACGCACACAGTCTGACACACACGCGTACGTGATTAGCGTAAAGCGTGTAATCAGTGAATGGCCTGATTAGCAGGTTACACTACAGTGCAAGACAAAGAGATTCATTTACTCATCCACTTCAATAAAAAAAAAAAAAAAAGACAGAAAAACGAGTAGGGGGTGGTTGTGTGTGTGGGTGGGTGGTGGCACGGGGGAGAAGCTATAAAAATCATTTTGGCTGTGTGGAGACGCCAGAAAGACAGACAGGGAGCAGACAGACACACAAACACACGCTGCCAGATACAGACAAAAGAGGCAAAGAAGAAGAATGCACAGACCAACAATAAAGTAATACAGGCGGGCAGACAGGGGAGAAAAAAAAGAGACAGAGACGAGAAGAAAGAGAGACACCGGAGGACATGAGGAAAGACAGGCAGGCGTAGACAGAAAGCCACACACACACGTAATCACACACACAAAGGGCTCGTGCGTGGGTTGAAAGTCTGCAGGGGGGCTCGGCTGGATTCACTAGTTCAAGATCCAGGAGTGCTGAGTCAGCAGAGCTCCAGCGTCTCCCTGTTATAATGGGAGTGAGTCAGAGACGTGGAAGGAGGGACGGGGGGGTGAAGGTGAACGACGTCCTGAGAGGGATTTGTATTAATGCTTGTTTTGGACACGCACAGAGAAATGGTGAATAAAAGAGACACATTTCTGCTGAGATTAATAAAAAACATCCATTTAAACAGGACGAATTTGCTTTGACAAATACATTTTTTTTTAACCCTGCTGCCCTAGTTTAGGTTCATGGGGAACATTTATAACTATCCAGGAAACAAAGCAGCATGATACCTTCACCCAAAAGAACAGGTTTATGTTCCAACAAAAGGAAACACGGTCATTTAAACAACTCAGTTCCTTTGTGTTCGCTTTTAGTGTATCATGTATTTACACTATGCCTTTTTTCTTCTTCTTTTATTTATGGTTTAAACTGCTTCTTGTAACGCCTTACCTTTAACCTAGGTCAGCAGTTTTGTACTCTTTATTCGCCCTTTTGTTGTTTTTAAAACGAAAACTGTATATTCTGTTGTTTGCATTGGACCTTGTTGAACACTTAATTTATTTATTCAATAATAGTGACATACTATTTAATGGCAGCTAAATCACAAGGTCATCACAAGTATAAATATATGTTTTATAAATTCATTAAATTATTTTATTTTATTTAGGTAGGTAATCACATCATATCAACAAGACAATCTATGGCATCCACTGGCACCAATCATGTCGAAGTGTCTTGTTAGGAATTGGACTTATTTCGTTTTGGGCCAATAATATGGGACCAAGGAGTCCCTTGACCTTTGACCTGAAGATATCTTAAGATGATGTAGACCACTTTCATGCAGCACAAGATGCTCTGAAGGGAAAACCAAAGAAATACACTAACAGTGAACAAATCACAAATGCATTGAGCAGGAACATGTTGTGATGGCTGCAGGTGTTATTCACCTCATGTTTTATGCAAACTGATCCTATATGGTATTATTTTTAGAAGACTGGCTGAAATAACAGCTTACATAATTAATACGTTTCTTTGCAAGAAAAAGGTGGACAAAATGGTTATGATAAAAAAAAAGTAATAAGATATGTCTTGTTCTGTTCGTTCACTTTTTTATTATTTTATTAATAATGTCCTTTAAATAATTTTAGGTCTGCATTATAGATGAAGAACATTTTACAAATGCAAAGGATGAGGAGAAGAGGGATAGAGGGAGAGAAAGAGAGGAAAAGGTTGCATGGAGGTTAGATTTGTAATTTGCAGAGCCGTCCCTCGGGGTTTCCAGGTGTGTGAATGTGCATCATATACAGCCTGAAGCCGCAGACACACAACACCTTCACACACACCTTCAACCCTTTCTGTCATTCCTCCTCCTCCCCCTGCACACACAAACACACTCTTCATTCCTCAAAACGTCTCTTTCAAAGCACACTTCCTGCCTCGTCTTTTATTTTTTTTCCAGGAACAGGGAGGCTGCCACTCCTTTGGAAGACACTTGCAATTACAGAGTCCGAAGAGTTTAGGAAAAGGGTGAAAAATAGCTGATTTTTCCTTTTCCCTGCTTAGCTTTGACTCCCTGTTTTCTTCCCATCTCTCCAATCTTAATAACGGTCTGAAATAATGCGCCACAGGCATTCTAATCATGACCAAGAAAGCTTTTTTGGATACCGATTTGCCTTCCATCAGTCAGAAGAATCTCGCACTTAACCGTCATGCATAAAACAATCTGCAGGATAATTCATACCCGGCTGCTTTCTGAGCCGCGCTGCTTGTCGGGGGGGATAAGTGAATTCTGAATTTGGGAGTAGAGGAAAGTAAAATGAGCGCTCGGTGAATGATATATTCTCAATTTTTCATTCAGGAGTTTGGGGGCAGATGAATATTTGATACCTTTTTTTTTAAAAAGACTCATTCATCACACCGTTCTCGTTGGCCAGGGGAAAACGAAGGAGGAGGTTATGGCGAGACAGAGTTATGGAAAGTGTCCAGTTATTGAGGCTCATTATCAGGAAGATGGAGTACGCTGGTGATGGAGTTGGAGTCGTACGGGGGGGGAGAGGGGGGGAATGCAGGGCTGGATGAGGCTTCAGCTGCAGTCGGAGAAGTTAAATTCAGAGATACTGGGCTTTAAAGTTTGTTCCCATCCAGAAACTAATATAACTTTTTGAATTTGCAGGTCAACCTCTTCAATAAACCTCTTAAACGCCTACCTGCGTTCAGCTGTAATGGATGAAGGTAAAGCCGCGTTATAGGAATACATTTTTTTTATTCATAAACTGCTGAAACCCCAAAGTCTGTAACAGCTTAACTGGTCAGGGAACATCAGCAATTCTTACCACTTTATAAAAACACAGGTTTTTTAAACTTGCTTATACAGTCTATATCCCCTACATGTTAAAAAGAACCACAAAGGATCAAAAGAACCATCAGCCTCAGATAAAACCCTAAAATAACATGAATATAGTTAATTAGCAAATTAGAAAGGATCTGTAAACTGCTTGTATCTGGTTTAAGAATGTTCATGTACTTTGTGCTTCGTGCCTCCACATTAGGAATAAAGTGCTTAAACTTTCAACAGTGCTGCAACAAACCATTGATTTCATGTCATTCTGACTAGAAAAGCTTTTCACATAGAGCTCTAATTAATCTTCAGGTTCTTAACTGTCAGATTGTTTACACCTTTTCTATTTGGCATTCATGGTTGATCTGCTGGCCCCTTCAAAATCTTCTGTTTTTTTGCTAAAATACACAGAAATTGGATTATTGTGGGTCTCTAACGGTTAAAATGGTGCAGGAGCATCTTAAAGCCCCACTGTGGCTGTAGATTTTTATTATTTAAACACATTCCAGTTTCAGCGAGGTTCCTTTCTATAGGTTTCAGCACATAAAAGGGAATTTTATGTAAAAATAAGGACACTTGCTCACTAAATTATACATGTACGAGTCGTGTGAGCTGCATGTGGGCGGACACGGACGTCTGAGTGCATCCGTATCCTCATACTGCTGCACGTATACGGGCCTGTACTGTAGCGCACATTATCATAGTGTGAGACAGAGACCGTGAGAGAAAAAGACAACAAGAGGCAATCTGTGGCATCAGCAAGGCCTGCTGGGAAATGTGTCTCCCGTAAGAGGCTGTCAGCTCAAGGTAATTTACTCCGTGGTCGCTCTGCACGCGCTCCCTCGATGTCAGCGGCGAAGGAGAAGACGAGTGGGGAATCAATCACAGAGGGAATTAAAGAGGCCATCACAGCCGGCGAGCTATCACACACACACACACACACACACACACACACACACACACACACACACACACTGTACACTCCAGCCCTGTCACTCACTCATACAGGTAGAGGCCATTGTTATTCAAACACCTGGTGACAAATTACATAAGACACCTGTAAGCAGCCATATGTCTCTCACACACACACACACACACACACGCTGTCTGAGCTTGTGTTAATATTCACACGGAGTCTCTTTGTGATTGGATGGGGAGGTGTTCAGTCACACACTAATCTGAGGTGATTACTGTGTGTGTGTGTGTGTGTGTGACAGCGACACAGAGGGAGTGCCGCATAATTGGGAAAACTCCATATTTGCGACGATGAAACAGTTTCTGCAGCTTTTTCATCAGCGGATGTGCTAAAGGGCTTGAAATCGCTGCCTTTTAACAGCCTCCGTCTCCCTCCGCCTCTCTCGTCCTGCACGTGATCCCACATGTTTATTTCATAGGTGTGTCTGTGTATTCATGATGCGCCATCCTGTCGCTTTTAATGTTTCCGTGCGTATTTGCTACGGCACGGGCTGGTTCAGAGCAGATACCGGGGACAGGAAAGATGATGAACTGGCTTAAGTGGTGTACACGGCCGAAAATAAACATCTTATTTCTAAATTATGGGCATTAATCTGCTGCTCTGACAGCCTCAGTTCTTCCCGGATGGCTTTTAAACAAGATTTTAGAAACCTGGTTACAAGAATTCGAGGCCAAAAACAAAGACTAGACCGGACGGTTCGTTGAGTTCCTGTAGGTACGTTAATGCAGATTGCACCTCGGAGACAGAAACAGACTCTTACTGTATCCTGTTTTCTGAAAGGGCTTAAAAAATACATATTTTAGAGGGCCAAAAAGGGACAGATATGTTATTGTAAATACATATATGCTTTATATCATACTGAATTGAATATCTTTGGGAAATTTGGATCATTTGGAGACACTTAAAATCCTTTAAATTAAAGTTATACTTTGGCCTTTAAGAAACTGACATTTTCAGCCCTCACTAAAGCCAAAAGTACTCATTATGCAGAATGGACACATTGTAGTAATGCACATTGTAGTATATATTCTAAATAATATGTTATTTTATTATAATTATTGATGCATTTATGTGCATTTTTTCATTTACTCTAGGTAAGGCTCAGAGCAACACTTGAAAATTATCAAATAGTTTATACAGAGGGAAGACGTATAGTATTTAAATATGCCCAAAAAGTGATATTTAGATCCAGACTGCACGGATGTTAATTATCCCCACTAAAGTTAGCAGCAGCAGCAGCAGCAGCAGCAGCAGCAGCAGCAGCAGTAGTAATAGTAGTGTGGCCTTCATGACAGGAAGAAGAGTTTGGCGTACAGTGTGAGTGGGAGCTGTTGGCAATTAAAAAGTCAAACTCAAACAGAGTGAATATGAGACGGCAGAGAGACAGTCTTGTCAGTTTCATTTCAAAAAAAGAGCCCAGGATTGGACTTCAAAAGCTCCGACAGAGCCAGCCCGTGAAACACACACACTCACACTTACATGCATAAGTTCCCTGGGATGCCTCGCAGCGAGCCCTCGCCCTGACCACATAATGACATTAGCATTTCTAGCCTCTTCTCTCCACATCTTATCTACTTCAAAAGCAGCGCTTCATTAAGCACCGCCATCTATCAGAGAGCGGGGAGCCGCCAGGAATGTGTGTGTGTCTATCTGTGTGTCTGCACAACACTTGCAGTGTTATGTGGGGTCACAGACTCTTAGATTAGTGTGACAGACTGGACGTCACACCTCTCCCTCCGTCCTCTGGCAGCACGTTGCCTCTGTGTCTCCTCCACTCAGTATCAACACGGTCAGGCTCTCCAGGTGCCCGAACGCAACACGGCCAGAGCAGGAAGTGTGCGAAATCTACTCATGTCGAAGCAAACAAAGGGGGGAAAGTCATGGAGGAATTAAATTAGGAAGAAATTCCCAGCAACACTCGGCTGCTAATGGATTTAGCAAATTACCAGCATGAATTACGTGATTCATTACGTATTTATGCAACAAGTCACGGCAGCCGAGGCTTATAAATTTCTAAACTGTTCTTAACCGCTGAATGAATCAATTTCAAATGTCTTATCAATGAAAAATGAGACAGTATTTTTTCTATATGGCACTACACTGAATTATTTTTAATTGACATATAAATCTGTTTGTAGCAGTATGATTTAATATTCATAGTTAGCTGAAAAAATATCTAAATTTTGAAGTGTTGATCTAATCATAGTCATGTATATGTCCTTGTAAAATATGTAGTATCCTTTATGGTGTAAGTCTAACCACATAAGACTTTTTCTGTGTTGAAATTTGGATATTAAAAAATAACCAAATAAAGCTACTTTTTTAACCACTTTCTACAGCTTTTTTTTTTCTTTACTGCAATTTAAGAATATCCTCCTCCTGGCCAAAATCAGTCATCCAAAAACATTGTGCCAAGCTGACAAAATCGAGCCCATCTTGCTGCCACATTCTTGCCAGACTCATAATTAAAAAATGTACCAAAACTCCAGGGGTCGACTTCGGCCCAAAGCTGGCTCAGAGTTCTGCTAACCGAAGCTAAATCTCTTCATCAAATCTGGCTGGATATCTTTCAAACGTTCAGTTTTTAAGAGACTCATTGAAGCTTTGTTCGTTGTTGCTTTCATACTCTAAGTCTATAGGATATAAAATGTGTGTAGACACTCTGTGGGTTAATTTAGAAAGAGTGTGAAGAAACATTTGTCTCACTTTATTCATGAATATTTTACTTGCTGACCTGTTTTTACAGTCTCTCACTGTTCGATACATATATTCTGATAAATATCAGGGACTCACTATGTGTATATATTGGTACAGATGCTTCCACCCACCTGAGTCTCATAAGAACCCGTGGAAACACTGGTTGTTCTAAATGTCTGTAGAAATAAACTTTGACTTGACTGGCTTTTAGGTAGCTCTAATTTACAAATATTGATTGAACTTCTCTGCACCCTGGAAATAACTTTGAGTAAAACTTAGTTTAGATGGTTTTCAGCTCGAGTGTGTCAGTGTGGATGAAGGCATGTGAGCAGAGCTGCAGCTTTATCGCTCAGACACCAAGTTAATGCACAAAAACATTTAGAGTTGATAAAAACACCTAAAAAACACGCATTTTAAAGCTTTTCACAGTCTGTGTTTCTGATTGTTCCCGTTTAAAAGCCACTACCTGGAGGTCGTATCTCGCCCCGTTTTTATTCAGCACTCCATCACTCATTTTCCTGGGACGACACCAATGTTTTACTGACCTGACCTGCAGCCAATACTAATAAATCTCAGCCTCTGGTCATGAGGGGAAGCAGTTCTCAGAAGAGCTGCGGATTCCCCGAATTCCCCATTTGCCACCGTCAACCTACACGCACCGAGGGGCATGATGGGTAAAAGATGCTCCCGCATGGTGATAACAGATGTAGAGCGGCGTGAGATGCGAGTAAAGAGAGACGGAAAGAGAGAAAGAGAAGGGAGCGGGTTTGAGATAAGGTAGAGGAAGGTAGGGCAGCGGAGGGAGGAGAAAACGATAAAGAGCGACAGAGGGGAGGAGGGATCATCTGTCTCTGAGGGGGAGTAAAGGGAGGAGAGAGATTGTGGAGGGAAGTGAGTGATGGAGGGAGCGCCGGGGAGACACAGTGAAAGAGAATCCAGGGCAGCAGATGGAGAGAGAGAGAGAGAGAGAGAGAGAGAGAGAGAGAGAGAGAGAGGGCGAAGGAGAGATTTGGAGAGAAAAACAAAGATTTAGATTGAGGGAGGCACAAAGACAGACAGAGGCTTAGAGTGCAAGATTGTGTGTGTGTGTGTGTGTGTGTGTGTGTGTGTGTTGGCGAGTATGGAGGTCTTGGTTTCTTGGCAGGACTCTGCAGCAGAGCTTGGCTCGGACCCTAATGGAGATGTAAGAAGCCTCGATTTGATCACACACACACACATACATGCACACACATGCGCACACACACACACACTTTACATACACACTTTCACACCTTCCTCCCCTCTCGATCACCGCTGTGGCTCCAGACAAACTCGATGCACTGACGCCGCTGCTGAACCCGAAGCCAAGCTGAAGATTCACTGAGCGGCTGCACATAAAGGTGCTGCTTCACTATGGAGGCTTTAATGAAGAGAACAACTGGCCAAGTGAACAAAACAACACAACTTGAAGCACAAACTGATGATTAACTTCATCTTCTCATCACCTTTTAACGTTCAACCATGACGAAACAGACGAAAAATGTATATTACGCAAGAAAACTTGATAACTTTCTTTAAATCTCCTCTGATCTTTAGATTCTAACTAACTTTTCTCATTAATCGATTCATAATTTGATTGATTAAATGTTAGTAAACTTACATTATATATATCTTCACAGAGATGAATCTTATCGCTTGTTTAATGTCGCCGACATTTAAAGAAAAGTTGCAAACAAAGCATCAAATCACTGCATGTCAGGGACATGACCTGGTAAATCTTGAGTATTTTGCTTGGAAAAAATACTGATATAAAATAGAAGAAGTTTGATGCCATTAAATTATCTGTGACTCATCAATTAATCAAATTAGGCTTCATACAACAATAATAATAGCCGTACATCCCACGAGGCATAAAGCGTAATTAAACAATCAGTCACAGTAAATCTCATGTTTTGTGTGTGTGTGTGTGTGTGTGTGTGTGTGTGTGTGTGTGTGTGTGTGTGTGT
>JAOWBC010000904.1:4514650-4533652 GCA_028566105.1 Hypoplectrus providencianus | reverse complement strand
TCATCATCATACCTCCGCATACCCAGGCCCATGCCCAGTCTCTCAGCTTGCTCCTTCTTTTTCCCCTCTAACCCCTTTAACTTCTTCTCCTCCAGCTTCCTCTGCTGCTCCAAGTCTTTACAGGCCAGTCGCAGGGAGGGAGCGCTGAGAGGGGATCAGGAGGATGAGTTTAAAACGGCGAATACATGTTACTGGAGTAGAAAAACATCCAAAACAAGTGAAGAGACTCACATGGATTCCTCGGGTTGATAGTCCCTCTTGCTCTCTTCTTTCTCTCTGAGCTTGTCGGCAGCTTGAGCCTTTTTCTCCAGCTCGGAGAAACTCTTGCTGCTGACTTTCTGAGCACCCAGACCTCCTTTTTTAGAGGCCAACTACAAGAGGACACATTTTACAAAACACACTGTTAATATAAAAGTCAGTGAAGACACATGCATATGATACTGTACAACCAGATTACGATGAGTACACACTGTTTTCTTGGCAGTTGTTGGCTTCTTCTTAAGAAGAGAGGACGGCTCTGAGGAGATGAAAGCGCAGAAAAGTTACATTTCCTACAATTTTGAAATAACTCACAAAACAAAAAGTCCATCATATTGCTCAATATCTTTAAATAATAAAGTCCCGCTTGCAACTGTAAAAGAAAAAAAAAGTCCCTACTGAAAAAAAATACATTATTATCATTATTATTTTTAACTTTCTCAAATTTCAATAATCTAACCACCAGTTCAGATTTTGGACCCGTGGTTCAAATTAAAAAGTCTAAATTTAATTACAGAAAAAGTACCAATCTTGTCAAAAATGTCTCTTATGCATTATGAACAAAGATGATCCAACAGTTAATTATGAAAGAGAAGACAAACATTTTCAGAGTGATGCACCATTTCTCTAAACTGGAGAGACAAATGTGAGGAACATCAACAAACCTAAATTTGCCTCCGGAGAAACACTGAGCATCTCCACACTAGGACCCTCCTCGAGATTACCTGAAAAAGGTTTAATATATATTTGATGAGCAACATTAAGAACATTGAAACGATACAATCAGTGCATGCTTGTATTTTATGATTACCATTACTATCTTCCTCTTTTTCCCCAGTGGAACTGAGACTCATTTTGGCCATGTTTAAATTTTCAGGAAGGGGCTGTTGGTGACAAACAGACACATATGTGTTAAAATCAATAATCACTTGTTGCTGTGTAGTTATCCAAAAAGCATTTATAAAAGCGGATTCTTATACCTGTGAATGCAGACTGAAGAAATCCACCTGCTTGTCGCCCGGTGATGTTGGGGAGAGAGGAGCTTGACTATCGAGCCACAACTACACAGAAGAAGAGCAATAAAACTGATATAGCTGATATAGCTTTGCACTAAAGGTGGAATTATATGATAAGCAAAGAGGAACTCTACATGAAGTTTAGTAAAATTTTTAAACTGCTGTGAGCAATGCCTTTAGACATTAAAGTGCATGCTTACATCAGTGCCGTGGCGTCTGGTTGCTTGTGTGGCTAAAGTCTTTATCTTCTCTCTGTACAGCTGAGCAGCTCGGCTGTTGTATTTGCTGTTGGCAGCATTGGTTGTGCATCCATGTTGATTGAAAAATGAAATCTGGACAGACACAGGAAAGACAACATAAGGAATTTATTTAAATGATGTGTGCATCCCACAATACTGCAATTAAGGTTTGTTCAAAGTGTGCAGCTAATGTGTTTCCTTTGGGTACTGACCGCACTGGCATTGCCTCCCACTTGCATACATCTCAGTTGAAACCACGACCAGTTGAAATCCAGCTCAGTGGACCTGTTAACACAATGTCAGGATCTGATTAAATTTAGAATTTCTACATAACTTATTACCTTAACAGAGACAACAGATTTAGAAAAAAAAAATATCTCCCTACTATATGACAAATCATATTATCATATATCTTTTACACTTTCATTACAAGATTACAATTATTCACTATACTCTTCTAGTTGCAGCTGTAACTCCTGAATTCTCCTGACGTACCTGATAAAGGACAGGTGCACCCCAAGAGACCTGTGTGTCCCAGAGCAGTCTATACATAGGAATACACCATAGGTGATGCTGGCCCAGCTGGGGTTTTTAGCTGAGCAATCAAAGCAAACCTAAGAGGAAGACAGAAAAAAATAATGCATTTAAATAACTTCTAGATTTAAACACCAGAATAGAGTAATAACAGATGACATGAAACTGGGAAAATGCAAAGAACTCTACTTACAATAGAAAAAAGCTATTTATTACATCTTTAAAAATGAAATCTAAAATATTATTTAAGTTTTTGTCATGAGAACAAACATTTAACTCATAAATCCTGTTTAACAAACAGGGTTTATTAACTCTGTTTTTGTATTTCATTCCTCTACATTTGCAGTAAAACTGCAAGGTGAGCATAACAAGAGGAATGTTGCCTATAATTAAAGAACAGAAGCAACCAAAACATGCAAAACAAGTTTTTCCCAGTACTGTTTTTGTAATGTTCTTTTGGTTTGAGTAATTTTAAAGGCTGGATGTGCTATGCTGTTTGTACTAAAAAGCGTTTAAAGAAAGAAAAAAAAAAAGAGTAATATTTGTTCAACTTAATTTTGGTGACCGAATCTATTGTTTAATATATGGTGCAATGTCTTCAATGTCTCATTTTGAAGTAATCCAATCGAATTAATTTGTCAAGATTTCCATGTAATTTGTATTCAGCAACTGTATACATTCTTAATAAACAGAACAATTTGTAGAATTAAAAATGCCTCATCTCCCTCCTCAGTCAAGATTATAGGTTGAAAATCAATAAAGGAGACGTGGAAGCAAACAGTGTGAAGGGTGAAGTGCATGGCTCCTGTCAAATCAGCTGGCTACCGAGCAAACAGCTGTTAGAGAAAAGGGTTTAGTTTGGCAATATAATTAACTCCTACTGATAATGAAAAAAGCACAATTCCTTAGTCTATTTTTCAGGATGTATGGAAGATATTTTCCAGGTCGAAAAGGGGCTTTGAGGGAGCTTAGAACATACAGAAATTAAACCTACCGTTAAACAAACACAGCTAGCTTAGATGTCAACTGTCAAAATGAAGCTAGCTCGGCTGTCAAACCAGTTGGCTGACATTATCGGCTGGTTACAGTTCACAAGTTTTCCGACAGATTATTCTGTTGTAAATGTTACCAGGGCACAATTAAATATATTCCAAACAGATTTCAAAAACACACGTATGAAGTAAAGACCTGTCAAAAACAGCTAATAGTTTAAAGCTAGCTTTTTTTTTTTTTTGACAAAGTGCGACGTGTCAGATATTCCGTTCAACTTCCTCGTTAAAGAGAGTAAACCGTCGGCCGTTAAAAAACTCTCACCTTATTCGTGGGAATGGAGCGAAGTCGCTTGAAAATGGTGGAGATATCCTGCCTGTTGGGCTCGGACATTGTTAGATCTGTCGGTAATCACACGCGGTTGGAAAGAGAGGTAGAAGCATGAAAAACAGCCGTGTTTTTCCTTAATAAAAACCGAATACGACACGTCAATGGGAGAACATCATGGTCGGGCTCTGATTGGATAAAAGTGACCCGTGGTTGTGTTATTGTTGCAAGGGCCTCTGGGTAATGTATTGCACACATAATAATAATAAATAATATGCACACATAAACAAGTTCATACAATGATACGTATAACTATAGTTTATAGTATAGTATAGTTTTAAAAAAAAGTAATATTTTTTTAATAAAATATACATTTCTGAGAAAGTGCTGCAGAACTGAAATAATGTATCAGTGCTCCATTAAAATATAAAACTCATGTAATTTGGGTATTTAGTATCTATATCACGATATGCCTGAGTATGCAATAATGCAATAATTTTCATACTGGAATACTAGAAGGAACATCAAGCAAACTGGTGTTGGTTTATTCATTTTCAGAAGAGCTTTTAATATATTATTTCTCTTTTTCAAATGAACCCTTATATTGTCCCCACTAGTGCTAGTTCATGTGGTGTAATGTATTTAATCAAGTTAAATTTAAGTGTGTCAGTAGAATATTTTCCTATTAATTGCTTATACAGAAATAAATTTAAAAAATATTTCCCTTACTTTGATATCAAAGTAAGCAGGACACTGTAACCATATTTTCTGATCATAAGGGAAAAGTTTCACCCATGAACTATGTTATTAATGAGTACAAATGCAAAATATTCGTTCCAATAAATCCATTTATTATGTTGAGGGACAACATTTTACAAACCTTACTGTGCAAGTACAGCTGTTGCTGCGTTTTGACGACAGCATGCCCTGAAAACACGGCAAAACGACTCCTTTCTCACTATTATTAAAGACAAACAGAATTCATCTTCCTCTCGTGCTGCAGTTAAAGGCAAATAGATTTGTTTTTAAATGATTTCATCAATACACTGGGCAATTAATGGATTTGGAGCTTGCAAAAGTCACAAAGCCAGCAATTTATGTTTGCAGAGATGCAAGCCCACAAAATACTTACTGATCCAAAAACATCTGTTTAGGTTATGAAATGAGGTAATGCCATTCATTTCATTGTTGCAAAGGGAAAATTAACAATTATTCACATATTGGCTGATTAATTAAGTGAGTATGTCCCTCTGTGATGGGAAAAATAATCATATTTACAAACATATCAAAATAAGAGATTTAAGGGATATTTGCCATATAACATTCAATTACTATACAAACTGATTCTCAGTCACAGCATTCTAACAAGAGTAGAACAAAAGCACTTGTGGCATCATAAATTAACAATCAATTTCCAACTACATATCATCTGATATCGATGCTTAATTTGTTCTAATATGTTGTATCCAGGCTATTTACATGCATGTTTGCAATGCCATGCTTGGCTGTGGTTTTATTGCTATAAATGTAATAGATTGTTTTTAAAACAACTGCAACAAACACTAAAATATTCTCCCATAGCTTGACATTTAACAATAAGTGAGTGAAATAAAACATGGAGATTCAAGTGAGTTGGTGAAAAACCTTCAGTGTTGCATGAGAAATAACCCATATAGCATTACAATCTACGATCGACAGAAAGTTTGTGTGAAAAGCTAGAGGACAGTTTGTTCAGGGGGTTAAAAGGTCAGTGGTTGCAAAATAAACAAATCAGTAAAAGTGAACAAAATACAATCAGTGAATATACATTCAATTGCAGTGACGAGAGGAACCGACCCACTGTGAAATAAATGAAGACTATATCAGTAACGGCTCTACTGGTCTAAATCATTCCTTATGAAATAACCAGAACAGTTAATAAACAGAAAACCCTGAAAAGAGATCGATCCCATTCAAAAATCAGGGTAATCTGATGAAATAAGGTCCACTAAGTCCCCAAAAAATTTAACACTTAACATTTATGGACTAGATTCTGATGGTTTGAAACCTAAAATAGATAATTATGGTTCTAAAAAAAAGGGTCATCTCCCTTAATGAATCCATAGTGGGTTGGATATTAAGGCTGCATGTAACATCGCAAGACGATTTGTCAAAGTGTCATCCCAGTGTTTCATTTGCACAATATATAAATTCACACATAAATTTCATTTTATCTAATATATATTTGAAAGGCTATTATTTTTGTAACAGCATAAATGGGATTCTAAGTAACATATCTTACACTGACAGCTATTATTCTCTGTGATCTTCTTTGCCTGCAATCATCTGGAAACCTGGGGGGTGATTTCCATCTTTGAACTGTCAGTCTGTGGCGAGCAACATCGATTCAAGTGGTCCTTTAATAATCTGCAACTTCTCTTCTCCGTCCTTCTCTAACGCCAGTCCACTCCTCACCAACAGGAAGAAAAAACAGGAGAGGCTTCTTGTTTCCAGCCGCACTGTCATTTCGCAGAACACACCGCTTTCTTCACATTTACACATTACTGGATGTCTTCCACGTAGTTAGCAGGATAGAGGCCCGTTTGTCCGTCCTTCAGTCGGCCTTTGCACCAACCCTGATCATCCTCTTCGCCTATTTTGGTGAACTCATCCCCTTTAGAAGCAAGAAATAATAATAATAAAAAAAAATGAATCTCTCTGTTACAGAAACCTGACAGAATTGTTAAATTGTTGAGGACTGTGGTTCTTCAGAAGTTGAATGTATGAAGAATTTCAAATCAGGGCTCCTACACATTTTTATGGACACATTTCTGAACTATAATACAGTTTCTTAACAACCTATCAATTCACAAACTAAACTTGTATTTAAATTAAACATCAACCTTTATCAGGATCTAATTGCTGCTGGATTGGTTCACAGTCAATACGTTGGCCTTTATTTTTGAAAAACAAATAAAAAAATCTTGAAAAAGCATTTAAATCTATCTGAGCTTGTCTTTAAAGCATGGGCAGAAACTGTACGATCAGTGTATTCATAATACATTTAATTATTTATTTGTTTTTGGATGCAAAGCTTTTAAGAATTCCAAGATTTTGAAATTCCATGACTTTTTCAGGTTTTCCATGACCATGGGAACAGATCTGAGTAACATAAATGTAACTTAAATATTGAATATTTCCTCCATCCCTGGCTTTGTTATCTGTAAAAAATGATTTTGTCTTTTACACCATTCCTGCTCTGTACCTGCTTTGAAGGTCAGCTCATCCTGCTCCTGTCCCTCATAGTCGTACAGTGCTCTGACAGGCACGGATACCACCGGAGAAGTTGGCTCATCCTCAAATGGATTCCCTTCACCGTTGGTGGAGAAAGGATTACCGCCTGTGTCTTCGTCCGACCAGTCTGGAGTCTTCTCCACACTGCTCGCACTGAATAGACAGACAAAATAGTAGCTTAGAAAATGTATCTTCATTTTGGTCTACAGGCCTTATGCATCGACTGGACAATCCGGCATGCCAGGCGTAAGCAGGATCGCAAGTTAGAAAAGCCAGAAAATAAACATAACACCAGGTAAAGTTAAGTCAAACGCACAATAAGCCCTAAGTGCATTTTCAAATCCGGCGACAGCTTTGTGATTCATCCTGAAAACATCACATAAATAAGTGCAAAACATGCTAAAGTATGACAACAAAGCTACAAAGCAAGTGTTTGGTTGTATGATAAATCATTCAAATATATCTTTGATGCAACTTTAGGATCAGGAGCTTCAAGCGAGAGTGCACACAATGCTGAGGGAAGGCAATGCAACGGAACAACATGACCACGTTTCAAGAGGAACATGACAAATACAGCAGCATGAGACAAAGCGAAACAAATCAATGCTGTGAATGATTGGAGTTTAACCTGAATGGCCAACAGAGGGAGCCACCTGAACACCAGAGAGAACTGGGCTCTGACAGAGAGGGTTTTAAGTTCAAAAACAATAAACACACCAGCACACACATAAAGGATTTACAGTCAGATCTGCTTAGAGTGTCTTTAATGATGAAACTTCTACTTACACTTGTTTAACTGCTTTTTTTGTTGATTTATTATCTCAACAAAAGCATAGTTTGATATCTTGCCAAAAGGTTGAATTCACATGTGTGAATCTTAGTTGTTCTATCATGCACGCAGACTTTGATCATCTCGAAATTTTGAGAACAATGACATAACTTATTTGTGTGTAAATGTATGTACATATTCAGATCTGACTGTAAGACATTCCCCACAGCTGAGACATGCGCCCCCATGCGCATGACATTTAATGTTCTGCAAGACATGGCACTGTTAGAAGTAAAGGACAGACACGTTGACTGTGTGCGATGCCATTGGAGCCACCATGCAGAGCAACACAACAATCTGCCACCTGAGGAAGAAATGTAAAGAAGAAGGGATAAAAACAAGACAAAGAGGGGCCACGAAAGAGACGCAGAACTAACGGCGATCCGTGAGACAAAGATTAGAAAAAAAAGAAAAAAGCGAGGAGGTTGTGGGTGGACGGAGTGTTTTCTTCTTTTCACCAACGTTTTTATTTCGTCTTTATTCACACTGTTGTGGTTGACTGTAGTCTTCTGCTCCACAGCCATCTCCTCCTCCTCCTCCTCCTCTTCGTCGTCATCTTCATCAAAGGGGTTCGTGCCCACTGGTGCTGTGTTAGTGGGCACGGTCAGGCTGACAACATGGGACACAGTGAGAGATCGGTTGTTGACATGCACACACACACATATAAAGACACCTGTGACATACGTGACCTGCACACACTCAAATGTGCGCGGTGAATGTTAGCATACCTGGCTAACAAGCTTACTGCAGCCGGAAACACATTCAAGACCAAGCAGCCAAGAAACTCAGCAAACAGTCTGCTGTGGCTTTGTGTTCTGCCTCATATATTCATATGTTCTGGGCAGCAGGAGGCACAAAAACCTAAATTATGTGTCAAATATAATTCAGTGCAGTATGCCATGATGCAGAGGTGTCCCAGCTTAAAAATTTGCAACACAAAGGAAAAAGGTCTGAGCATGATCATTTTTTGAGTATATATTTTTAATGAAAATGAAACATATTACTGTATAATATTTTATTTCATTTCTTTACCATCGCTTTTATAATAATGATTATGATATTAATTATTGTTTTCTCTTCATTGAATGTGCCTTTTTTTTACTGAATATTTATTGTTATATTTAGTACCTAGAAGTATTTAACTCTATATTTTCTTGGAAACAGGCATTAAAATGTGGAAACCAAACTGCTGATCCATTAATGCTCTGAAAACAAAATGGAAGCAGTGTGGAAAAAATGTTTTTGTCCCCCTCAACATAAGATAGCCATTAATAATAGTATTTTATGTAATGATTAGCCTGAGCACCAGCAACTACGTAGTAAAATCAGTCAACAAAACAAGTGTTTAAGACTAAACACAAGTTTAATGAATACAATTAAATAAAGCCCAGCAGGCAATGTTCATCATAATAACAAAGCTACAAAAACATTAATAGGATTCTTTCTGAGTGACACATAACACAAATTAAGCTCTGGGCTTCTCTGACAAAGTCACATGAGGGCTGTTTACTTCCTACCATTGTCACTTTCCACATCAAGGAACAAACCCTGCATTAGCCCTCCACCTGTATCAGAGGAAACACAGGGTTTCTACTCCCTGTTTACTGACTCACTGGACCGTGAACAGCAGCAGCAATCAGTTGGCCCTCGAGAACGTGAAGCGAAGAAATGTGAACGCCTTTGTTTGCATAGTCATGCCATGCCATGCCTTGAGCCTGAGGAGTTTTAACACTAAACAGCTCCTCCGAATGTAACTTTGGATGGTTTCAGTCAACAACAAACCTGACCTTATAACTATGAAGCAATGTATTCAATGAGCTGTTTCAACTGGCAGGTGCTCTAACCACGTTCATTCAAGCTTCAGAAAACAAATAGTGGGAAAAATCAAAAAGGGCAAACATGTAAAACAATAATGGCTTGTTGTTTGATGCTGATAAAAAGCTACAATCAAGATAAGCCACAACCTTCGCATTGTAGGCTTTTCTTGACCCTGAGTACTCTGTGACTACAGAAAGAAAATCCAAACAGTTTCAGATTTAACCTATCCAGACCTTGAACATAAACAACAGCCGCCACTCACGCCCATAGATGCAGGAAGTGACAGGAAAACAATGTGCTGTAAATGCTGGACGGGGGAGAGGCAGTTAACATTCCCAAGTTCAGGGGTCAAATGCTTTCCGCGCCTTACATTCCCTTTGTTGACTCCTCTACACACTCCTCTTGAGCTCTCATAATTGCTGCAGAAACACCACTTCCTACCACGGTTCATGCAGCTTTTCAAGAGTAACATTCAAGTCACTTTCCAAGAACTTTCAAGGCGCCTAAACCAAAAATTACAGACTCTCAAAGCATTGAATGAGGGCAAACAATTCCATATAATTTATGATATTAAAAATATTTAGATGTTGGGATACACAATTATGTCTAGTTACATACTAGCATACTAGCTCAGATATCTCACAAAATCCAATCAATGATGCATGTTTATCCAGAAAAAGGGATCAACACAGGACTTGTCCAGCTATGAATAATGATGAGTGCTTTAGGAAAACATTTACCAAACTTTATATGGTCCCTGTCCCACTGAAGACTGAATAGGGATTAAGTTGCCAGAAAACAGAAAAGGAAAACTGTCATTTGCTGTTTTCTTTGTGATGAATGCATGGGAAGTTATTTTTTATCTTAATCACATGTTTGTTATCGTTTCCATGAACCACTGTTATGTCCTCGGCGCTGTTGCCACAACACTGACAAATCACAGCAGGGACAGCTAAGTTCTTATCTTATCTCGTCTTATGAAAGATTACATCATGTTATAAAAAACTGCAACATGAACAGGCTTTAAATGTTCACAGAGCAGCTTAAGTGCAAAATACATCATTAGAGCTTTCATTGGCAACATTCTCCTTAAATCTCGAACAAGCCTTTGAATAATACGTGCTTTTTCTGTCATAAACATTGTTTTTCGCTGAATTTTCTGTTAAAATTTCTTAGTCAATCATACACAATTAATCTGGTTTCTTTGAACTTCCCTGTGTTTAAGCTATGAAGGTCTCTGTGTGTGAGCGATATATTTCCACATTACCTTCTGGCTTGTTTTCAACTATGTACCAGCCGACTCAAGTCTCACAGGGACGAATTCTTTCCCAGCAAACTGTAAAAATGTTTGCTGTTGCCATGAAAACGGCGGTACAACTAAAAGCCACTCCTGGAGCTTGTCTTACGTAATGTTTTACAGGCATTCCTAAAGAAGAATATACTGCATGTGTGTGCGGTGGATTATCTCTGATGTGGGGAGTCTGGATGAGTAACGGAGTGTGTGTCTCTGAACACATGCTCAGTTTTCAGTGTGTTTGTTAGGAAACAGAAAAAGTGAGTCAGTGAGGGATCGGATATCTACCTGCTGCTGGTCTTGGCAGTCTGAACTGGCTGGTCTGACCCAGTTTGACTGATGCCTGTCAGTGTGACGCCCTCTGATGGCTTCTTCTTCTCTCGTCTGCTGAGGGTTCGGTTCAGGTCTATGGACCAGTCCTTGGAAAAACACACACACAGATGCACTTAAGAGTCAAGTATTACCTCTACACAAGAGCCGGACACAAGTGGTTGATTCAAAACATGCCTTCACAGCTAGTAGTGGGAGAAGAAGTCACAGGACATGTGCACAGCAATATACACACACTTCACTTCACACAGTCCAGAAATCTGAAGTCTCTCAGGCCGTGACACTGACTTGGGGTTTTGAAACTGTACATGCATGAGTGTTTATACAGTACAGTACAGGCCTGATAAGAGAGGAGACAAAATGTACAGTATCCATCACCTGTTGAAAGAAACACAGCACCAAGCAGTCTCCCCTCCACCAGAGGCTGACCAGGGAGAGTGGAGCAGAAAGAGAGCCGTACCAGCAACACAGTTAAACAGGAGAACAGGGCTGCACTGGACAGTTCACAGCTTCATCCATAACATTGACTTTCAAATTCTACATCAACATTTGAATGCTGCACAGCTTATTTTTGCATGTCTTTTCATTCAGTTTGAACCTGGATTTGGAGAAGTACTTCACTATCTGTAGAGACAGATTTCAGTGGTGGTCGTTTCTTTCTCTTTATCCTGTTGGGGTATCACAGTTCACCCAATAAACAATTAGGTTAGACTTCTTATTTTAATGTCAATCTTAATTTTTATATTTTATCTTCACCCCTGACGGCTTTGCCACTTTTAGAATATCCAGGCTTGATTCCCAAAGAGCAACAGGTATTTGTCTTTAGGCCCAAATGGATGTTAATTACATTAATAAAACCTTTTCAAAGACAGGCAAAACAGTACAATAGGTAGATCATATAATGTATCTGTTTTCACTTGGTGCTTACTTGGACTGAAAAAAGACTTAAATAGACTTTATGCCCTTTTAAGACAGTTGATTTAATTTAAAATGTAATGGACTAACTCATTTCATTAGCTGGATCACTTTATCCTGATTCAAATTGAGAGTTTTGATGTTTTTTTTCTTTTATTGAGTCTTCAACGTTTAATTTCCATCCTCAATAGGACCATCATAATTATGTCAAAAAAAAATATGGCTCAATTCCAGGACTTCTTTTCCACTATCTATTATGACATAGCGGCATGATATCAATCTTATTTTTGAGCTAGACGACTCCAATAAATTGTTGATAATTCAGGCAGCAGCGGTCCTAAAGTTGCTCTCTCATGTACGTGTTATATTACACTCATAAGTGTGACCTGTAAGACTTACAAAGCCCCTGTCTGACCCCTCTGATTTGCAAGGCTCTTAAACTTTCAAAGAGCGAAATGTCTTCCTGTCTGGCTCGTGACCTCTGAGAGGCTATGACATGCTGAGCCGTGGTCGCATCATGTGACGTACTGCAGGGCTGACATGAACAGAGTTCAGGGGTCAGAGTTCAGAGGGTAGAGAGAGCACAGAGTCTGAGCTATGCAGTTCAAAGCTATTCTAGAAATTCTGATATCCAGGAAAATGTATGCAAAGATCTTGTAGTTATCAGGTGAAAGGAACAGAGGTGTCAAGGTCCTTTGCTGTTGCTTAGTCCACCATAGTCCCACCTTTGTCACATTAATCCTCATTAAAATTTGAATGACACAAACAAAACCACCTCAAACACACAAACAGAAGAAGTAAGGAGTGAAGGTGTTGTTAAAGAAAATAGATTTTCCCCCCACGCGGCTGTTGTGAAAAAGAACCAGCCTTCCCATGCAGAACTCACTACAATGGACCTTCTCTTAAAGGAGCGAGGATTGGACCAGTCCAAATTCTGTCAGACATGGAGAAGGGAAGCAGGTGTGGAGAAGTATTAATGGGGAGTACATAGTCTAATCTGAAAGCTGTGGAGTAAACACTGTAAGCTGCAGGGAATGTTAGTTTGTGATTGTAGAATTGACTTAAAGCAGCAAATTATTCTACTTCTTTAACAGCAACATAAAGAGTCAGTAGCCCACAGAATAATAAGCGTGCCAGAGACGTTTATTATTCATTCGAGTTTCCTTTCGAAATCTTCCCCGTTGGAGGTTATGTTTCATTCTTTCGGTTTATCTAGTCATAGAAAATATTTATTCTTTTCTTTAAAAGTCTTCAAAAACCAAGCAGAAAGAAAAACAGTGGTAGTGATGGAAGTGGAAGAAGGCCCCTCATTGGAACAGCTCGGCCTGCAAGAGCACTTAAGGAACAACTATAAATTTTAACATTTTGAGCAGATGAAGCTTTTCTTTGCCTTTCCATCTTTTTCTTATTTCACCTCCTGGTGGGAAGATGACATAAACTACATTCCTCATTGCCACTGTAACCGCTGATGAAAGATTTACTTCCACCCCTGCTGCCAAACAGCATACGTCAATGACAAAAAATGACACTGGAAATTAACTTCTGCTTGGGCTAGGTACAACATTGCAAAAAAAACATTGCAACACATCCTTAATGGGGGTTTTTTCAGCCTGACTTATTGGATGATTTCTCCTGTTCTCTTTGATGGTGTTCCCCACAGCCATGGCTGGTAGGAGCACCAGTAGCAATGACTATAATATCATACAACTCATAAAATTAAATAATTCACATCCTTTGTCTTCAAAAAATTATAAAATGTAACAAGTTATCAAATTAGGTTCACTATTATTAAACTTGAATTGCAATCATAAAGAAATTATTCATTAAATGTAGCTTTCTTCATTAGCCCATATTATATTAATTTACTGTCTTTTCACACATCTTGTAGAACAACCAGGACAGTGAAGTAAGTCTCCTCCATTCTTCCTCTATCAAACATTCTTTCCTTCTCTTTTATAAGTATATTTCAGGACTGTAGTACCTCAAACTGGGGCCAGTTCATTGGCATGCCGGGGCCATGATTGGACCGGAACCATTTCAGGTCCTCTTCAGCATCAGTAGCAGAGACTGTGTCTTCCAGCGTGTGGTAGATTGTCTGGAATCTATGAAGACAATATGGTGTATTATTTTCTAGGTGTTAGCTAAAATCTTAAGCGTCTCTCTTGGAGACTGTCACCTGTGTCTGACCTGTGATTGGTTGACAGATCCAGGTGCTGTTTCACCTCCAGCAGCAGCTCTTTGAAGAAGCGGATTCGTTTGTCTTCAAACTGCTGCCACTGCTCGAACACCTGCTCCATGTTCTCCATATACTGAGGGGTCAACTTGTCGAGTTCTTCCAGGGATTTCTCATAGCGTTCTTTTGTCTGGGAGAAAGAAAGGAATGAAGTGAAATTACATTTAAAACACATTAAAAAACAGGCCTGTAAAACTGAATGGAAGGAAACTGAGTAAGCAATGGAAACAGTATACCTTTAGCAACATTTCTAGAAGGAAAAAAAACTTGACACCCCACCAACTTTTTCCAAAGGAAGACCTACCTTCTGCACCTCCTGCTGACATTTCTCCACCTTTTCCTGCAGCTTCTTTTGGGCTTCTGGGTTGTTATTGCTCTCCAGTTTGCTGTTGGTCTCCCTGCTGGCTGCCAGCTTCTCCTCTTTACAGGCAGAGTGGTAAGACTTCTTCATTGTCTCCATCTGTGGATTGAGCCAATAAAATAAACTTAGGTAAGTTGGAACAAACTTACTGTGGAGGTGTAGAGAGACCAACGGACATTTGGTGCCTCACTGAGGGATTCCAGCACATCAATCAGTCACTAAAAGTAATATATTTTAAATCTAAGAACAACAATACTAACTGAACAACTTTTTTCAAAACCTGGTGAATGTTATGTGCAAAGGAAATTATGTTTGCCTCTTTGAATAAATAAAAAAAACTACAATAAAACTGTGGGTGTGTTTCCTTTAAGACATATTTTCAGAGTTTGGGAAAAAAAGTTGTGATTCTCTCCTGTTTAGTATTAAAAAAATATATATATATATATATATATATGCTCACTTGTGTACCTTTAGCCTGACGAAATGTCATTACAATAAATTTCCTACAAAAAGAAGCTTAGCAATTTGAGGCCCCAGACAAATGAACATATAGACTTCATGTTTTGATTTGCGATGCATTTATGAAAGGAACCACTCCTCTATCACTTTGTTTATATTTAAACTCCAAGAGATAAGAATTGAGGAAGCGAACTCATCCATCATGGTTTTATTTAAAGAGTGTCTTGGGCTGTGCCGAGTGTAAGTTGGGCCAAAGCCAGAGCAGCCATGTGAACAAAAAAGGAGAGGACAGCAGCTTGTCCTTCTCCCTTGTTTGATTTAACAGGCAGCTGTTTGTCAATCCACTAAAGCCCCATGAGGGCTCAGGACTATGAGTCAAACCCTGTATCTCGTTTAGCATGTATGTGTCTGTTATCGACACATTGCCCACGTCAACCATGTCAGCTACTCATTTTCTAGACCAATTAATTAGCCTCATTTCCATTCTGCCCTCTACCCACTTTACTGTGTCTGTCTGGTGAATCAATAAATCAGTCAGGCTACAAAACTGTATTGTTGTGTCCCTGCTCAATGACAAGGCCAGGATGTCACCGCCCCCTGGTGACATCACACGCAGGAAATGGGGGCAAGGAGCCTGGAGGTTGCAAAACATTTGAACATACTTGGATGTGCACGCTCTTATAGTCACATGCACATGTACAGACAGGAATGTGTTTACTGTCAAGTAAACAGGCTGCTAAAATGAAAGCAGTAGTAGGAAATAGATTGACCCGATTTTGAACTAAGAGGTGCCAGTCTCTCCGTGTTTCCTTCCCTTCTACAGGCAGTCAAAGAAGTTCAGGATACACTTACTGGCTGAAGCTTTGGCACGCTGTGGGTAATGTTTGGCAATGGCTTGTTATTGAATATCAGGAAGTTGAAACTGTGGTTGTGCTCTGCTGTTGTTTAGTAAGCAGGTAGTCATGGAGGGAAAAAAACGTGAGTCAGTAATGTGCAATCACGTGAATTGGACGGTAAAATTGATAATCATGGCTGTAATTAGTGACTTGCTTGTGGTAAATCCTCTGCTGTTTATAGTTTAAAACATGTTGAATGGTAATTACTTCACATATTATACTATTTTAATGTTCTGATTTAACTCCACACCTCTTTGAGTTTCTTTGCCCAGGGTTTCTGAGCTTTGCGGAAACCGTCATCCGCCTCTTTTGTCTCTTTGAAGCCGCCGATCATCTGTTTGTGGTAGGAGTCTCTCTGCCAGTTCTTCAGCTTCTCGTAGTCTTCTCCCATTAGTGCCGACTTCACCTCCATGTGGAGCTCGCTCACCTTCTCCGCCTCCGTGCAAAGAGCCGACCACGCCCGCTCCAACGTGCCATACTGAGGGCCTGAGGGAAGAGGTACCTACCAGTCAGCGTTTCGCAAAAGTCATGAACTCATGAGGATAATATAGGAGTACAATTTCTGCAAATTTTACGACTTGATTCTGGAGATTAAACTGCTATAAAAAAAAAAAGATTTTACTACCTTTTTCTATGAGTTGCCGCCAGCGCTTCCCCCACTCTGTGAGCTGCTGTGCATAGGACTTTTCAATACGTGCCCGCTCATGAATACAGCTCATCAGATCATTGCAGAGCCTGTTGCCATCGTCTACCCGTTTCACTGATCTTTTGTAGTTACCCACCTGCAGAGAACAGATAGATTGTTGAAAATAAGCTATGGATTACACTGGATTTCCTTAAAGGTGTTGTTTTATTTGACTGGAATTAGTTAATTAAGA
Organism: Hypoplectrus providencianus; assembly: GCA_028566105.1. Classification (NCBI taxonomy): domain Eukaryota; kingdom Metazoa; phylum Chordata; class Actinopteri; order Perciformes; family Serranidae; genus Hypoplectrus; species Hypoplectrus providencianus. Next base: position 4,517,002 of record JAOWBC010000904.1, on the reverse strand, counting down.
AAAAAACAGACAAATCAACAACAGCATTATTGTTTTGGCTTGCAGTTAAGTTGTTATAACAGCTGGATTTATTTTAACTTCATCAGATGTAAATGTCTCTGAGCAAAGCTATTTTTTTAGAAACAAAAGCACACTGTGAATAAATGTATAACAGTGTATTTAAGGGCACGTAGTGTAAAGAAATGAATGCATCTCACCTCCCAGAAGCTATCACTGGAGACATCGATCATGGAGTCATCGTAGGAGCCCGACATCGCTGCTGCCCTAAGTTAGACTCAGTGTCCAGGGCCTGAAAAAATATATACAAAGATCAAGTGTCAGAGAATAGACAAGGTTAAAACTTCCTCTTAGCTCACTCGTTACAAGTGGCTAACAATACTTGATCCATGGTCTTTTGTCCTCTGGGTCATGGTATGATTGTCCTTCACAGAGACACATTAAACTTTGTTATTATTTACATCCAACTATCAGCTGCCATGGATGTGTTGTAGGAGGAGGAGATGTTGCACACTGTCATTGTTAGACTACAGACCCACAATGTTAAATTATTTTCCCGTTCTATCCTATTGAGGAAACAATACTGATACATTTTAAAAGATATGCATGCGTGTATATATGACATTCCTTATAAAAATGTATTATTCTTTTTTCAGGATAAGCAGCCGAAATACAGGAAAAGATGAGTCATCGTTAGAAACTGAGTAGTTAAATATATACAGAAAATAGGAAGGGAAACGTCTTTTAATCTGTCCATTTAACACTGTCACACATATTTTCTCTATGCAATACTAAGAGCTGAAGAACATTGAGCCACCATAAGACGTACGAGGGTTTAGAGGGTTAAAACTGTGACGAAGAAAATACATGGTTGAGAGGAGTGATACAGACAGAAATGGAAGAGGAAGGGGAGTGGAAGTGTGTGATCTGGTTTGATAATCTAGGCAGCAGGTGGGTGTTTTCAGCCATTTCTTAAACTTTGAGACCCCTCAGCACACGGCAAACTAAAACCAGTGTTTGCTGGCAGCACATAGAGTCTGAGCTAAACTATAAGTGTGCGTCTGTGTGTGAGATTCTGACAGAGAGAAAGAAACTGTCAAGAAGCACACAGCGGGCTGCTTCCGTTTCCTTCAGACGGGTACCACAGACAGTCCTCTGTTACTCTCCTCTCCCCCTCTTCTCTCCTCACAGCCAAGAGGCCATCATTTCAAACTAAACAGTCTCTCTTTATTCCTCCTCTCCATCCTCTTCCTCTCCTCCCTTCTCCATCAGCATGATTCTCTCTACAGCCTGACAGGCCCTGCTTAGGTCCAGTTTCTTGTAACCATATATAATATACTCAGATTGTGGCTAGGTTCAGCTGAGTGTGCAGACTACACTGGACACCCGGCATCAGAACTCGTCTAAAATGCATCTCAAGTGACCACTCAAGATCAGATTTTACTTTCCAGCTCACATTCAATTGCACCTGTGAGGGAACCACAACCACTAGCTGGAGAGAAAGCAGTTCCCATTAAATAGTGACAATCAAAGTAATGATGCTTTCAAAGCTTGAAAAGTGATAGATAATCAACTGATGATGAAAGTAATCGCTTGGTACAGCTTAATGCTTAGTCAAGTCAACAGTGGGGATTTTTAATAGATTGTTGTAGAGCTGAAAAAAAAATTGTAATTCGAGATTTGTGAATAAAATGTTTCAAAATAAAAAAAATATAAATGGTAATAAAAGAAACACAATCCATTTTTTCCCAAGCAAAAATGTTATTTCAATTAATATTCATTATTCACAGCTTTCCATCTGTCTTTCTGTCCTGGGTATCTTTTGCTGTATCATAACCTTCTATGGACAAAAAAATTATGTAAAGCTATAGTCAACACAAAAATGTTAATATGAATAATATTAAAATATCTAAAAATGCAGCTTATAAGAATAGTTATAAATCAATTAAAATGGTGTAAGCTTTCCTATATTAAACAACATTAAATACATTTTTGATCTCTGATCTGTAGCTGTCCACTTGAGACAAGATTATACAAGATGCATTTCAGTGCCGAGTGTGAACACACAGGGCCTCTTTCAGCTGATCTAGACAGCGAAAGGATGATGGCTGGTGTGTGTGTGTGTGTGTGTGTGTGTGTGTGTGTGTGTGTGTGTACGTGTTGGTCAATGGTCAGTGGCCCGTGCCCTCCAGGACAGGACACGGACAGAGGATAGTATTGTGGTCCCTGCTAGCAGAGGAACAATCCTCCCATTAACTGCATTTGTAGTTTACAATCAGGTCAGTCAAACACACACACACACACACACACACACACACACACACACACACACACACACACACACACACACACACA
>JAOWBC010000904.1:4457831-4487725 GCA_028566105.1 Hypoplectrus providencianus | reverse complement strand
TTATAACCGGACAGGCACCTCGGGGTTTTCCTGGTTGAGCTTCTCCACCGCAGCCAGCGAGGTGACGAACACGGCCGGCTGACAGTGGACCGTCTTCAGCAGCTCCTCCTCGGGGCCCTCCAGGCACAGAGACAGCAGGTCGTACCCGAGGATCTTCTGGGCCACCGTGAACATCTCTTTAACGTTGGGGTACTTCAGGAGTCCTCTGCCCATGCCCACAAACTGGCTGCCCTGGCCGGGGAAGAGGATGATAGAGCGGTTGCTGGGGTCCTTATTGGGTCTCCGCTCCACCACAGGCGGCTTGCCCTCCGGGAGAGGAGCGGTGGAACCCGGCGGAGAACCTTCCGGGGAGCCGGGGTGGTAGGTGGACAGTCCCCGGTTCAGAGACCCCAGGAACCTGACCTTCCCTCTGGAGGCTGCTTTCAACCTCACACCAACCGATGCCAACATGGCGTCAATTAATTCTAACTTCACGGGTTAAGAAAGACCCATAACTCACCAAGATAAACGATATTAATTGAAGAGAAACTAAGAAATTGTAGCTAACGTTCAGCATGAGACACTACTGAGAGCCGCCATGTTGACTGAGGTCAACGGCTTTTATTTTGTTTTCCTTCCTGTTCAGTTTCCGGTTCTTTTCAGCTGCAGCGCCGCCGCGAGCTCACAAAATGTTATGACTTTATTAACAAAAAAATATAGCAAGTTGCGGATGGGCTGACTTTGAAGTAATTTTATCTGGGCTTTTTTATTTTGTTCATCCAAATTTTGCTAAAATTGTATTAGTGTCTTGGATTATTTAGTTTTTATTCTAGTTTATTGAATTATAATCATATTTACAATCATTCTAAATATCCATTTTGTTTTTACTTGATAATTAGTTCAAAGTTGTTTGTACATTATCCTTTTGTCAATTTACTCATAAAATATAACATTAGAAAGAACAAATAAAAAAAATCATCAGTCCCTAAATCCATGTCATGCTAAAATCAAAGAATTAAAAATAATAATGGCTATGCTCCACTTTTACTTATTTATTTCAAATAAATAATTATATTGAAAAATAGAATCTAATCAATGTTAATAGAGATATTTATAAGAGAAGTGATAATATAAAGTTATTGCAAAGAAAAAAGACGAAAATCACAAATGACATTTCATGATTCACCGATAAATTTTATTGTACAAAACTGTAAATCTCAGCTGATCTTAGCCAAATGTGTTTTCATGCCTGTCCATCTTTGTGTGCATTTTAAAAATATAAATATAATACAACACTTTGCACATAATCTTTGCAAATATCTTTACTCCTTCCACTTTCCCATCCCAGTCTTAATCAAATGAAGAGTTTACTTAATTATTTCTGAATTTGTAGAATAGGAAGAGTCAACACTTGAGATCACATTTGTCCGTTGGGTTTTCCCTGTGATTTGTCTGATCCATCCGACAGGCTGGAGGCCTCCAGCTGCTCCTCCAGCGTCTCGCTGCCTTCTGGTATCCGACTGTTCTGCTCGGCTCTTATCTTGTATTTAGAGATGAACTCGTTACTCGCCAGCGCTCCTTCTTTTTTGGGACAGATTTTTTTGGTTGATAGGCGATGCTCCATATTTTCTACAGGGGAAAAAAAAGAAAACATTACAATCATTGTCACTGAAATCAACTTGATTAAATGTTTTCACTTTAAGCAGGACTAAACAGAGCAGACTGAGATCAAACTGCACCTCCGGGCGCGATGGGCTTCATCAGGCGGTTCAGCTGGACGTTCCAGTGTCGTACGTGTTGACTGGCATATCTCAGCTTCTGCTGCACCTCCTGGAACAGACAGAATAAACTATTGGTTTCTCTTTTATTAAATTAGACACGCTTCTGATTGAGTCCAATAAAAACATGCTGTTTCTGTTTTACCTCCAGGTGCTGGTGGCTCCTCTGGCGGGAAGCCTGCAGGTCCTGGAGCTCCTGGGAGGCAGAGTGAAGGGCTGAGGGGGTTTCCTCATCCGGACTGCAGTCTGAGGCCTCCTGAATGGGGCTGAGGCACTGCAAGGCCCTCTGCTGCTCCTGGAGGAGCTGGAACTGCTTCTTCTTTGCTTCTTCTGCCTGCAGGACTCTGGGTATAGGTAGAAACAGGAGAAGGACTTTTAAAAGTATATTTTGTGCATTTTTGCCTTTAATGGACAAGACAGCTGGGAATAGAAACATGCAGAAAAGTTTCTTAGTAGTTTGATTCAGTTTCAGAGTACAGGCTTTCAAAAGTCTGGGTCTACAAGGAGGGGTCTCAGGCTGGGAGATGAGACTCATTTTAATATGTTTTTTGACAATTTTCCTCAAAACAGACCACAAACATTTTAAGATTAGGTGCTTTTTAAATGTCAATGTCAAAAATGTCCCCTAAGATACTAGATTCATGGTAATGGGGACTATAGACGTACCTGAAAACAACAAGCCTCTCTTCCCAGCTGTCTCTAACCTGAGTCACATGTTTGTGCAAAGGGTGGACCACAGTGTCAGACACTGCAAACATCTGGAGTACAGTGGGTGTGTTTGTTTATCACCTCTCCAGCTCCTGTCTGGCCCTCTCCTCCTCCAGCCGAGCCTGGATCTCCACGTTGAGAGCAGACTCCAGTTTCCGCTGCGTCACCTCCAGCTCCTGGATCCTCTTCTTCTGCTGCTCAGCCTCCTTTTCCTTCTCCTGCATCTCAGCCTGCATGCTGTCCCGCAACTACCACGACACACACACACACACACACACACACATACACAGGGATATAAACACACACAACAATTAGGTGGAAAGAACTGACCTATTCTTGAATCACCTTTTCCAGGAAATCTGTTACTGTTTCTCCTAAAAGTCACTGAGCCTGATTTTTATAATGCCAATGTTTTCGTGCCGTTTTCAGTGATCCCATTTCAGCGAATCACGAATAAACGTCCTCATCTGGAAAACCTTCTCTTACCGTCTCAGCCTCCTTCAGCTGTCTCTCCAGCTCCATCTGCACCTCCCTCTGTCTCCTCCGTTCCTTCTCCTCCGCCTCCCTTCGTCTGGTTTCTAACTCTCGTGCATGCTGCAGAACACAAGTAAAGGTTTAAAAAAAACTGAGCTTTGATTCATGACCCCATCTCTTATTCCATCTGCTCTCACCTGTATGATACTTTCTATCTCTAAATCCTGTCTGTCTTTCTCTTTCTCAGTCTTCTCCAACTCTTGGAAGTTAGAGTCGTCTGATTGGCTGCTCCGGCTGCTGCAGCTGCTGCGGGCGCTCCGGCTGCGCTCCCGGTGGCTGTGTTCTCGCTGGACCCGTCTCTTTAGTTTTAGTTCGTAGTGAAGGGAGGACTTTCCCTCGCTCTGGAGACGGAGGGCTGTCTGAATAGCTGGGCGGGAGGGAAAAAGACACATTGTAGACACAGTTATGGGTGATTTATGATTAAAGCAGCAGTATTTCCTATTGGGTCAGAAGTAGAAATCATTAACAATCTTTTAGAAAGATAAGATTTTTACTGTTAGGGTAAAATTTAACAGTATATTAATGGAGGTTACCCTTTGACTGTAATGGTAAAAGACTTTATTTGTCTATTAGTTATTCATTAAAATGGTATTTAACTTCTTATCAAACTTTTTTTCACAATTCACTAAGTTCTTCTGTCTTCTTCTAAAAAGCAGAACGCTGATGTAATGAAATCACATGATATAAATTGCCCGGACGTGCTGACATTCAGTGTTTTGGGATGTCAAACACTAATTTTAGATACCATACTTTCGTTTATTTTGCTTGATGAAAATAGCAGCTAAAATGAGAAGTTCCTCTGGTGTCATTACAAAAGTCAGACGTTCCAGCAACAAATTAAGCAGATCTGTTAAACTGAGCAACATGTTCATGGAGTCTAACAGCAGTAAGGCCAGCAGTCTCTGGAGTCCTTTCCTTCTCGTTTTTAACACTTAAAATGTAATTTCTCACTCAGTATACTATCACTTTTACACACCTTGAGTCCACTCCACCTTCTGCCTCTGGTCAGACGCACTCATCTCAAAGGTTTTATTGTGAGTTTTCACACAGAACATACAGCGCTTCCCTTCCCTGTCCGCAATAGGCTGAAAAAGAAAAATATTACACATCTCAGGCTAACGGTTCGATCATGGCAAAAGAATCAGGATTATGTGCTGTAATGGATTTTGTCTGTACACAGTACAGCATTTCCCTCTGTAGCATATAATTACACATGCAGTGTTTGGATTACATTTCCTCACCCACCTCTATGACACAGGTCTTATCCAGCTGGATTTCCCCTCTCTTGTCTTTTAAGTCCTCGCCGACGTAATAAGCCATGGAGGAGGGCTTCAGCACAAACCAGCGCTCCGTCCAGTTCCTGCGTACGTGTCCCTTTTTCCACATGTAACCCTGAAAACAAAAGACAGAATGTAAGAAAGACAAGGAAGAAAATGACAAACTGAAACTGGAAGATGCAAAAAATAGTCTGTACCCTTTTGAGGACACTGTGATACATCTCCAGAAAGACCTCATCCAGAGCCAGACTGAAGGCTTCAGCGCTGGTGACCCTCAGCAGTCGGCCGGCACCCATGTGGTCCAGGAAGGTCCACACGGACATGTCCTCTTCCCGCCCTGTGGCATCCTGGGATATTAAGTCCTCCAGTGGTTTCCCATCCCACTCCTGGCTCATCGCTGTGGAGATTTTCTTCAGGAGGTACTCCACCTCAAAGAAATAAATAATACTGTTAATATTGCAGAAAAGATCACAGAAACTCATTTGTGATGGCATTAATAAGATATTTTATCAGGCCATTTCATTTTATCAGTCATTTCGATCCCTTCACAGCGGAAACTTACTGTGCTGAGAACACAAAAGTGGTTTATTTTGGTCTCCCTTCACAGGAAACCAAAAGCATTATGGAGGAAGTGGCGGAAGGAAGAGACTCATTAACTCTCTTACTTGCACTTGCTTTTTTCTGCTGTGAAAAATAATGTTGGGGCACAGGATTGTTGCTGGATTTTTATGGAGCATAACATGTCTTTCTAGCAATGAGGCAATTAAAGTGAAAATGCCTGAAAAGACTCTGTGCTGCTTGCCTCGCTGTGTGTTATATTACTCCATTTATCTGTATTTTATCTCTATAAAAAGATATCTGAGTTTGCAGGCGATGTGACAAGCCTTTGGTATTAATAAGGTTTTGGGTTGTGTTTGCAGTCATGTTTGAGTGAGCTTTGGTGAAAATCACTCTTTGGAATCCATCATGCATCAGCTAAAGCTTTTAAAAATGTATTGTGCTCCCACAAAATTATCCATGAAGCTGATAATCCAACTTTAAACCATAGAGGGGAGGCAAATTTTGAAATGAAATGTTTGACTCTAATATTTAAAGGTGTGTTTCTATTTCCAATTAGGGTATAAACTATTTTTCTAACTCAACAAAAATCCCCTAAAGCGAGCATAAAAAAAAGTTTGCTACACCAGGAAAATAGATCATTTCTGCCAAGCCCTCGAGAACAGCAGCAAACTTTGAAGTCAATTTTAAAATAGTGGCCAAAAGCTGTAACTACAACTTCTGCACCATTCATAGGAATGAACAGTGCCATTCATTTTGGATCCAGTTCTCTTTATACAACAATGGTTGCCCACAGAATAGTGAATCGGTTCAGAGCTTTATTTCCCCTTGCCTTGTGAATGATAAGAAAGACATTTTGCACTTTTTGTGTTGTTTATATCAAGATCTGAAACTCTTCTTTTACTGTACAGTGTCAAAGTGTTTGCATTTCATAGCTGTAGTATAAAAAATCCCATAAAATCCAACTTTCATGGACAAATTCTTGTTTCACATATTCCTCGGCATCTTTTACCTCCTCTGGTATCATCACCAGCGGGTAGCGGTCCTCTGACAGGAGGTTGAATAAACAGAAGAGTTTGAAACAGTCTCTCTCTGATAGCAGCGCCCCCTGTGGCGGCCCCTTGAAGTTCTTTTTCATAGTCATCATCCAGCACAGGTCGTCGAACTTCTCCTTGTCAAACATCCCGTCTTTAACCTGCAAAGCCAGAAAATAACTTGAAATGACTGAAACTGAGCAAAAATGGTTTAAAACTTTATGTGATGGAAACTTAAAAAACGCACAATAAGGATTCTTTTTTCTCGCTGCAAATTTAGAGGTTCATTAATTAATACTTTAGACTCCCAGTTAGACGTAAAAATAACTACCACTGACATAATTTCATTGGTATTTTTCTATAAATTTGGGTTTTCTTGCAATCAATGTGGAGGTTATATTATACAATTAAAAATGAATGCATGGCTGGTATTTTGATGGCAAGATTGGTACTAATATTTCACTTTGAATATTTTTGGCCAGATAATAAAATATTCACCAGCATATATTCCAGTCAATGTGGAGATGATATTAATTAATTTTTATCTGTGCTGTTTAGTGCTATGTGAAGCCCTTTCGGCTTTAGTTAATCCACAAACACTGACTACCTTGTCCAGTATGTATTTGTTGAGGTAGGGCATGTAGCCGTGATTAGACACCGGGCCGTCATCGTCATCCTGGAAGTGCTGCTCCAGAGCCACGGGGTCGTGTGGGATGTTCAGTACAGTGTACAGGTTGTGGGAAAGCACCTGAAGAAAACACACCCGTATATAAATATAGACAGAAAGATATTTATGCACATCAGCTCATTGTGTCAGTTGTTTCTCGTGTGTGCTGCATATTTCATCAGACAGCCACAAACACACAGACAGCTGTTCCTCAGCGTGTCAGGACAGCTTTCTGCTATGTCCCTGGATTCTTCTCCCTTACGGGGGCTCAGTCAGACATGTAGGAACTGGACAAAAAGCTCCATGTTACAGTCAGTGAGGGGGGAAATATTGCAAAATAAAATCTCTATCTGTAGCTCTCTGTGTTGACTTTCATTTCAAACAATGACCTTGCTGTTATTATGTCACTAATTATGTTTCTTGGCCACAGACAAAGGTTGGACTTTGAGCCTGAAGCTGAAACTGGGCTCTCACACACCTCACCTCCACCATGAGCAGCTTTCTTGTATATTACACTGAGCTTTTTCATATATTTTGAATTGTGTGTAACCTTGTAGGGCGTTTGTGCGTTTCTCAGATTACAACAAAGATTCAGGCTAGTATTTCACATCATGTAAAGGCACTTATAAAGACTTTTTGTTTGTCGCCAGCCTGAAAGAAAGGGAAAAGTAGGCCAGTTAAAGTCTGTTTCTGGGTCCACTGGACGCCCCTCGCTCTCAGTTTCCTGATCCTAAAATGACCACATTCACTGCTGCTTACCTTTAACTGCGATTTGGACACTTTCCCGCATTTCTCGACGTCCAGCGATGTGAAAGCGTACCAGATGGACTTGAGGAGTTCGGATTTTAAGTCCATTTTCGGAGACTTCGCTGTGCGCAAAAAACAACTACATTTCCAAGCGGAGCGCGGCGGCTTTTACGCAGCGACGGTTCGAGCGAGTGGTGGAGAGAATTGCCAAATAAAATGTGGGGCAGAGTACAGGCTGCTGTGCAAACTGCAAAGGACCAAAAGGAGCCAGATGTAGGGCAGACTTAAAGAGGCGGAGAGTGGCGATAAAGGTCGACACTTTCCGCCAGAATACATTCTTTACAACGCTTTTACCAACGTCAACACGCCTGGTTTACATTCTTCCCTGGTTTGCATTTTGGATCACTTCCATGCCTTCCACTCGCATTATCTGATTCAAACTTGACAAACTTACAGAGTAAATATACACATATAAAGGCTAAATTCCCAAGTCCAAGGCTACTGGATTTTTTTTTTCTTTAATCTTTTCACTGCTGCCAACCAAAAACCAAATAAGAGGGATCTGTGTTATCAGGATCAGGAGGCATACCGAGGCTTTAGAGACACACCCATTTGTGATTAAAGCCTGGAGCCATGTTTATTATAGCAGCTTAAAAATCTGGAAATCAAAGGGACACTACATTTTTAGTTTAGAAAATCATTTTTAAATGAATTCTTTTAAAATGCATTTTGGGTTAGGGTTAGAGAACTAATTTTATGGATTTTATGAATCAAGGGACATCTCACAAATGCAGCAATTCATAATATTTGATGAACCTGTTTTAAAGTAATTGTTTTTATATCGTCTCTGACCTCTGACCCCTCACTCCTCCAGCCTGTAGGGGGGGCAAGTCATTAACAACCACTTACTTACGTAGCCAAGTCTTTTTCGGCCAGTAAACCAAAACCTAGCCATTGTTCGTCTGCTGCCGGCCACATTTTGGCTAATACAGCCTCTGTGCATCGCAGAAATTCTTGCTTTTAATTTTGTGTTTGTGAATAATTTCAGACGAGACGGCGTAAACAACATCAGACATACTTTGTGATTTATCTATCTGAAATAACTACTACTGCTGATTTGTGTTTTAGGCCTATTGAGATCAACACTGTGCAGCCATGTTGCGTCTCTGTCTCTGTGCATTTATTTTGATGGAATAGACGCCATAAATAGCACACATTAAAGCGCCAAAGCCAAAATAGTTTGCAGTGGTTTTAAAGATTAAAGTGCCCCTTGTGGTTTCCCTGACTTAAGGTGTTGTTCGAACACACTCGGAGCTCCTCTTCAGTGTGATGAAACTGCTGGTGGGGATGCAGCAACCTCAAGCAAAATGGGTTAAACAAGGACAGTGTAATCAAACAGAAAACATCCGCAAGCCTTGTTAGAGCATAATGTAGGCTAATCAATACCATTATTAGGCCATGAAAATGGTAGTCATTGTTTAGAGGCCACAGCCCAAAGCCTCTCTCTCCCTCTAAACGTAGATATATGTCAGTTTTAAGGTTGTGATGAAATATGAAAATATACTTTCATTTTGTCCAATTTGAGCAGAGGCTTTAGTTCATGATTTTCTGCTCCATAAACTTATCAATGCTGGGTCACGGCTGTTGTGTTTGGTCACACTTAGCAGAGCGTCTGTATATCTGTTGTCTCCCTTCAAGGGCAGATGTAATCACCATTGTCTCAGGTGGTAGAAATGAGATGTCGTTCAGTTCGTCATAATTCAGGGTGGCTGGCCAGAGGTCTCTGTGAGCATCGACCACTCCCCGCACAAAGAATTTACAACTCTGGCACACACCCAGCATGGTCTTTCTCATAAAATAAAGCTCTAGATCTGTTTCTGAAGGTCTTTAAAATGCAGATATGAGATTACAACCTGTCACCTGTCAGTATGAACATTTAATCTTTGCATATTTCCACCTAAATCAACACTAAAAACACCCTAAATACTCTTGATATAATATTAAATATTCCAAATTTGCCTTTACCAATAATGTACTGTATGCTGTTTACAAAATACACCAACCTATCATTACAATAATGCTGTTGCAATTCATGTATTTAATATATTCCAGAGCAGCAGACCTCGACCCCCCCCAGTGTTAAATCAATATCATATCCTGTAATGAGGCAAAGATTTTCTTGTTTATTGTTGACAGATATCATTTACAGTTTCAGTCATGCTTGTGGTGGTAACTAGAATACATTACACACATTAAAGGCTAGGTCTACCACACATAACAATTACAACAGCAACAAAAAGGCCTTTGTAGATAGGAAAGGTGATTTGTGATGCTGAGGATGGAAGAAGGGCAAATAGATTCATATCAGCTCAGTGCATATAACGATGTTAAAACACACGTAAGAGGTTCATGTATGAAATAAAACATGTTCATGTTCACCTAAGAAATAGCTACACATGATGAGAGACATATTTATTTGATTCCTTGTGAGTGTTTTATGATATAAACAATACTATTCTTTATATTTGGATTTTGTTGGTGTCTATTAACTATATTATTTTGAATTTGGGTAATGGCACCAACTAAATCATGTATTGGGAGAACAAAAGACCCAAAAGAGTTTAACTCTGTTCAAAAAATACCATAATAGACCCGAGATGCCCAAAGTTTCCACCTTTACATTTTAGCAAATATCCTGACAATGGATTGACATTAACACTTACACAATAGTACAATGAAAGAAACTTTAGTAATGTTATTTCGGTCAATTATTTTTCCCTTTTTACAACTCTAATCGGTGTTGTATTATATATAATTGAATAGCCTGATTAGTCACCTTTACAACAAGGTACATTCCACTAAGCAACTCAAAACAAGAGTGACTCCAACAACAACTACCGAGTAATACAGCACCAGTTTCTGTCATTAAAGGAAAGGAATAATTGACTGAAATAAAGTTTGCAGAATTTTAAAAAACTTAAAAAAATAAACTTGACCCAATGAAACAGAGCTTGAACTTTTACTTTTGATAATATTGTCCTAGGTGTCACTGTTGCAGCCCTTACCATGAGGTGACTTAGCTTAGCATAGCAGGAAAACTGTTTGTTTGCAGATTTTTGTTTCTAAATGCTGGCATTATCTTTATATTTAGCTTATAGAGCCCAAAGTGGTATCAGTCACGTCATGTAAGAATAAAAAGAATAAAAGAAAAGCTTTAAAAACTGAGCTGATTCTTTAAATCAACTGGAGTTTCATGTTAAAGAAGATCATGTTGGATGCTGGTGGGTTGCACAATATCTGGGTCATGCGAGTGAAGATGAACATACAAGAAGATTCTTCAAATGTTATTCACAATAATCAGTGATTTAACGTTTGTGCTTTATCATATACAAACTCTAGCAACACAATGACATCCAGGAGAAACAAATTTCAAGCGGTCATTACTACCAAAGCACCTCAAAATACCAGCCTTTCAGATGTACAAACAGCACAAGATACCACAGACAGCAATAGGTTATTAAGCTCTTTTCAAAAGCACCATTCTAGCACAGTGTAGTCTTTGTGATGGAAACACTAAATGATGCTGATGCAAACATCTGCTGAATGCAGCCAGACTAAATCTTCAGGAGTGGAAAACTGCTGGTGAACATTCCTGTGCATTCAGTGGTATTATATACCAAATCCAAGGAACAACTAAAATAAGAGTAGTCTAATCCCAAATAATATAATAATCATATTTACATTCTATTCAATGAAGCACTTTAATCCATGCCCAAAATTAAAAAGTTTTTGAAACTAAATCATAAGTCTTCGAGGGTTTTGAGGTTTACAGACTGTTGTACAATATGTTCCCATCCCTAGCTTGTGATATCAGACCTCCACTCCCCCCACACCCATAGCTGTGTCTGGAGTATTGCAGAAACTCTCCCGAGACTCAACATCCGACAACCCTTCTTAATCATTCAAGGTCAGTCAAGGCAAAACAAGTTTCATTGTCACACATATTGAAAGTGAGTTCTTCAAACTAAGTGCCTTAAGCCATTGGAGATATAGTACTTAGCCTTGTTCAAGGATTTTAATGCCTGACCTTAACTGTCAGGTTCAAAACTTACCTCAACCATTCAGGTCAATGCCTAACTCTATCCCTAACCCTAACCGATTGCCCAACCCTAACCACTGAGTCTAATGCTTAACCTTAACCATTGATAACAATGCCTACTTTTAACCATAGAGTCCAATTTCAAACATTATTCACAGAGTTTAATACCTAACCTTAATAATTAAGTCCAAAGCAAAACCTTAACTGGTGACTTCAATGCCAAACATTTACCATTCAATGCCAGTACTGAACCTTAATTATTGAAATCCATGCCGGGCCCATAGCTATATGAAGTTAATGCCTAACCTTTACCATTCAAAGTCTAGGGTAACCACCTAGCCTGAACATCCACCCATTCCCTTCACCTCCACTGACTTAAAGAAGCATTTTGTAAAATTGTGCAGAAGACAGTCAGGTAATCAAGTGTACAAGATTTACAAAGTTTTAGGAGTTGCTTAGGAGTATTTTGTATACCGAATTTCCATCATCTTTTATTTATCTTTAATGTTCTTCAACATAGAAAAACTGGATAAATTCACAATATTATAGAATAATGATAAAAACCTTTAGGTGTAACCCGTTAAGCAAAGTTTCTGAGAAAATATGCTTTGTTTACTGGTGGATTATAGCCATATGTAGCCAACCATACCAAAAACTTAAAATTTGCTTCACACCTCTATTGTCTATAAAGGAAATACCCAAGACTTTTAATCCCACATAACTGAACATCCAAAACAACTCCCAATACTTTGCGGCTCTATAACTGTTTTAGGGTATATTTCATTCCCAATCCCTATTATTTACATATGGTCAATCCTTGGTGAAGGTTGGCTGATTTCCTAATTTGACCATTAATGTGCCACCACACGTCGATGTTGCCTTGGTGCCAGTTTGTTGGCTAGCAGACAAGCCAGGGCGATGCCTCCGATCTGGGTGAAAGCCAATCCCAACACAGTGGCGGCAATGTGGAAGACGTTGTCATTGACCAAACTGAAGACTTTGCGGAAGCAGCCGCGTGGATGGATTCCTGCAGCTGCTACTCCCTCAACATCATCTGACAGAAGAGGCCGATTCTTGCAGCCTTTGCGTCTCACGCAGCAGCTGTCCGGCAGGGACACCGAGGTGCCGTTCTCGTTGGGCAGGAAGGTCATGTGCTGGATAGCCCAGTCTGAGGTGAGCCAGTCACGCCAACCCTCAGCTCCACAACACTCCAGGGCCCTCTGCAGGCTGTCTAATGCATCGGCACGGCCTTCATCCTCGGTGTAGCCGGCCACCGCTCGCTGTAAGCCACTGCGAAATCCTCCAGCAATGTCTTCACGGTAGAAGAGACCTGAGAGTCCAGCTGCCAATCCGGCTACAAGTGCAGCAAGTTGAAAGAACCCGTAGGCTCTGAGCACGCCAGGTAGGTTTGCCGCCACACCGAGACAACCCAGGAAGCCCCAGGCAGTGATGGCTGCACCTGTGGCCAGAAGGATGAGCGGGGCGTTGGGGTATCGATTGGCAGATAACAGCATGTAGTCTGCCAGTGAAATCTGTGCCCAAACACCCAGCGTGAAGATGGCCAAGCCGGCCGCCCAGAAGAGGCAGCTGAAGGCCAGGAGACCCAGGCGCAGGAGGTGCATGACACCCACTGGGCGGCAGCAGGGTGGGGCAGCGCCCACAGGTGGAGGTGCAGGTGGCGCCAGGGAGGCTTCTGAGCACACAGACAAGGAGAGTCGCTGCTGCTGCTGCTGAAGCTGCTCTTCCTGCTCTTGGTAGGGCGACAGCAGGTAGCCAGGGATCGCAGAGGGTCGACGGGGAAGAGGAGGCGGAGAGAGCAGGTCGAGACTCCTAGGGGAGGAGAGTCGTCGCACAGCCAGCTGCTGGCGCTCCCAGTCCAAAGCGTGTCTGCTGGGACTCGGCCGAGCCGACAGTGAGTCGTAAGGCAGTGCAGAGCTCATGATCCCGTCTCCAGTTTTATCTGCGCCCCTCTCTCTCTTCAACACACTCCTCCCCTCTCTTCTTTCCTCTATCAGTACCTTCACTCTCGTCCTCCTGCAACACACAATCCCCCACTTCTTTATGACTGGTTATTAATCCGCCATCAACACCACCAACGCCAAGTGGACTGTAAATCACACTGATGGGTGTCGCGTCGCGCCGTTATCTGCATCCACAGCCCCCCTTGTCTCCACTGTATTTATTTGTTTATTTCGGGCGTTCTTTCCACCTGCATGGTCACCAGCTCTTCAAATTCCTCCGCTGATAGCCGCATCCAGACATCTGATTGCTCGCTGCTGCACCTCGCTCTGGTCAAGGCGGGAGCTGGTTGCAGTGGGGAAGGACCTGAAATCCACCCATGCACCCCCTCTCTCGGTGTGGAGGAGACATTCCCTTTGGTTTTACTATTACCCATTTGTGGAATAAATGAACCGAGGCTGAGCTCTACTACTGTCTGTGTGTGTGATGCCTTTGTGAAATGTAAACTTTCCCCATTTTTAACTTTTATGAGGCAGTGACAAATGAAAATACAGTCATGTTGCCCAACAATCAGTCAAGGACCGAACTATGGCCTCTGTTAATAGCCCTTAGGTTGGATGTTAAATAAAGAATTTTAATATCAGAAGACTTTTTAAAACTCAATTACTTTTCTTTAAAAGTTCTTTTATAAATAAAAGTTCTTTTTATACATAAGACACAAATTATTTGGTATAAATGTTATTCAAAATCTGATTCTCATTTCACATTTGAATCTTAATTCAGATATTGACTGATCATTTTGTCTCAAAGACTAAAAAAGAGTAAAAGGAAATTTATCCTTGTCAGCATGACTGTGATTAACTTTGTATGTAGCATGAATTCTTACTGCCGTGGTGCCACTTATATCAAACTGTGAAGTGGAATAATAACCCAAGAAAAGTACTAAAATTATAACCTATTCACCATTGTTTTAAGAAATATGGTTACTGAAATGTAAAATGTCTCAATGCTCAGTGGCATTAACAATTGAAAAACACATTTAGAAACATATGCAATGCTAAAAATAGATTTTCAAACCACTGAAACTCCCCCTGCAGGGTTACTGCCCTTTGTTGGCTATGTGTTAAATGATGCGGCTAGTTTTATCCTGGTGACTCCTGCCTGGCATTGGCTTCCCTCCCATCAACCCTCCCCCCAACCAAAGCTAATTAAAGCTTTCAGTTAATTAAACACAATCATATGGCTCCTTTTTATAAGGACAAGCATGATAATGACATGAAGATAGAGAAGGGAAATCAAATAGGTTGACTGAGGAAGAGGAAGGGTGTGCAGAACGAAAATCTAGTCACACACTGTATGCACACTTGCAGCTCATATTTCTTGGATTTCACAAGAAAAATCACTAAAATCAACAATGACTGGCCCCCATAGCTCATGCATGGTTTTCTCATGTGTTGTCCAAGCTGCAGACAGATTTAAAGACGTTGTGATTCAGTATTTAAAGAATACAAGCAGAGAGGAGAGAGAGGGATTTTACCACAGACAGCTGGAGGTTTGTAGAGGGAATGAGGGTTATGTTTATGATGTTTATAATTAATCTTCGCTCTATAACTATCAGCTTGCTGGGTTTTATGTGCGCTCTGGACAGAAATGAAGGAAATACATCACCTGACACATGCAGGAGGAGATTTCAAAGGCACCTCCATTACAGCTCCTGGAATATACAGCCGGGGTAGAGAAGAGCTGCAGGGGAACCACTCCTTTGTTTTGGTGGCTGCAGAATTGCCCTTTTGAAACAGACACAGGCAGTAAAACCAACAATCACAGGACCACCTTAAAGCAGAGGTCCCCAGACGGTGCTGTTACTTTCGACTCTTGGTCACAGATTGCATAGTTAAAGTACTAGCAGTTTCTCCAAAGTATTACTATTTTTCTTAAATCATCAAATAAAACCTTTTTTCAGCCATGAAATGATAAAAGCACAACTAAATCCATGGTCAGGCTAGCTGTGCTAACGTCAGCATGCTAACATGCTAAGCAGGTATGGTGCTAACCATGTGGACCGTCTTAGTTTGGAGTATTAGCAGCATTAGCATTAGCACTAACGTTTTCAGCACAAAACAACACGAGGGCTGATGTTTCGCATTTAGACATAAATATGAAAATTTTTATCAGCGGATGATGCTGAAGAGAAAGTTTGCAATGGAAGTTATAATACAACCTGACTGGGTTCATTAGTGTCTGCAACAAATTCCGAAGTAAGAAAAAAATAGCAAAGACATAGGCTTTGATCATCTATGGACTCCTGGTGGCCTGTGACCTCAGGTTGAGAACCATTGTCCTGCAGCATAATTCACTACAAACACTACACGAAATGATACACTTTATTAAAGTTTTTTTTTTTTTTTTTTAGAAGTTTTGTAGTTATTACAACGTTTTAATTTGTATGCCCTATACATCAATAACCTGTCTGGTGTTGGTTAAAACAACGTTTTAACTTATCTTATTCTCCATTATATAGCCAATAAATTAGGAAATGTGGAGTTGAGAGTTGGAATTAGTAACTTTTTTTTTTTTTTTTTTACATTTTTGTCAAAAACAATAATTTCATCATTCTATTTAACTGTATCATAAAAAATGACTCTATAATGACTGAAAAAAAAGCATTTAATGAACAATTTTGTTCACCAGTGATTTTCATCTGAAACAAATTATATTTGTTGACTTGAACATAATTGTAGCTTCCCTGTTGCAAACTTCAAAGTAAAGTGACATAAAGAAAGTAAAGCTACACATATAAAAGACTGATATATGAAAATGATTTGCCAGAAATCTTCTTAAGGTTGAAGGATGCAACAGAATTCTTTGTTTAAGCTTGATAAAAAAGTCGGTATTGTCAGGACATGTGGATTCAAGTTTGTCTCCTGATAAAGCTAATCATTTTCACAGTTCCATTATCTTAACTACTTGGGTGTCCATGATTGGATTCCTCAGGCTGTACAGAGTCCACAGACTGTGCTGCTCCTGTCTCTTCCATGTGTTTCTCCATGTGCTTCTTCAGTTTGGCTTTGGATGTGAACGTCTTCATGCACTGCTCACAGTGTGGCTTCAGCGGCTTCAGCCCTGAATGGCTCCGCTTGTGTCTCGCCAGCTCTGATGAGCTCTTGAACTTGAGCTCACAGATGCTGCAGGGGTACGGCCGCTCCCCCGTGTGCATGCGCTGGTGCAGCTGCGCCTCGCTGAGGGTGAGGAACGACTTCTCGCAGTGTCCGCAGGGGAACGGCCTCTCTCCCGTGTGGATGAGGTTGTGCCTGGTCAGTGCGTACGGTTTGGTGAAGCCCTTCCCGCAGTAGGTGCAGGGGTATGGGCGGGCTCCCGTGTGGGTGATGATATGTTCCTGCTGGGTTTTCTTGCTCTTGAAGCGTTTGTCGCACTGAGGGCAGGAGTAGGGCCTGTCGTCCACATGTGACCTGTGATGTTTTGAAAGCTCCCCCTGCGATAGAAAGCTCTTCCCGCACTGAGAGCAGAGGAAGGGTTTCTCCCCGGTGTGCATCCTCTCATGCCGGGCCAGCACCGACACCAGGGTGAACCTCTTGGGGCAGTGGGAGCACTGGAAAGGCCGTTCACCTGTGTGAACACGGAGGTGTTTCATGAGCATGAAGCGGAGTGAGAAGCGTTTGCTGCACTGGTTGCACTGGTACGGTCGCTCCCCAGTGTGGGTGGACAGATGCCTCTTTACGTCAGATCTCCGAGTGTATGTTTTTTCACAATGTGGACACTTAAACTGACTCTTCACTTTGTGCATCTGCCGGTGTTGGGAGCGTGCAAGCAGGGTGTCGAAGCCTTCGCCGCACTGCTGGCAGATGTACCGTTTATTGGTGACATGAGACTTCCTGTGCTCGAACAGCTCGGATGAGGTGGGGAAGCTGTGGCTGCAGATGGAGCAGATCTGAGGAAGCTGGCTCTCCTCTGAGTGAGACTTCTTGTGGTGGACGGTCAGAGCACGGAGGTTCGCGAAGGAGCTCCCGCACAGCTGGCAGGAGAAAGAAATAGCCGCCCCGTGGTGTTTACTCTCATGTTTGGCCAGATCCCACGAATGCTGGAAGGTTCGGTCACACTGCGAGCAATGAAACGGCCTCTCTCCGGTGTGTGTGAGCTGGTGTCTCCTCACGTCTGATGACCGGGTGAACGTCTTACCGCACGTCTCACACGTGAGGGCCTTCTGTCTGCTCTGAGTCACAGTCACTTTGCTTTGGTTGTCAGGCTGCTCTGCGACGGTCTGCTCCGTGCTTCCTCTTGGGTAAAGTTTAATGGATGTGAAAATCTCATCTGCGCTGGAAGGAGACGGTGTAAATCTGGCTCCTGAGTAAGTTCGGTACACTTCAGTGCTGACACTCTGCATGTGGAAGTGAGGAGGGCTGTTTTCATCAGAGTTGTGAAAAGGGCACTGTGAGCAGGTAAATATGATAGAGGTCATCTCGTCTGAATCACCTGCAAATTAAAAAGGGTAAAAATGTGAGTAAATATGTGGATTTCATTTTAAAAGGTCAATGTTTCTCTTTTTCATGCGAAAATATTACCTTTATCGATTCCTTTGACGGCTATAACAGAGGGGGCGACGGATACATCAGCTTTGCTCCTGGTGAGATAAAAACATTGTTGAATCTTTAAATGCAGATTTGGCATTTTATGCACGGTTAGTATTGTTTATTTTCTCAAAAATGTGTTTTGGGAAAATCATGTAAATTATTACAACATACATGGAAAGTCATTTACTAGGATTTGAATGGCTCTTTATCTGAAGAGATTCTAAGAGGATGTGATTCATGTTTGATTGTGAACCATTACCATTCATTGTGTTTTAAAAAAGAAAAAAATATCGTATAACAGTATGAATTGTTTTCATACATGTTGGGTTCTTCACTACTTTCTCTGGATGACCTCTGGATTTTACACGTCTCCTGGCCGCTGGGTGAGGTTTTCATCTGTAAACGAGTGGATCGGCGAACATTAGCAGAACTGGAAGATTGCTGCATTTCAGAGACAGGATCGTCACTCTGGACATCTGTCATTTCTTCATGGATCATGGAGGATTCACAGTCATTTTTCAAGTCTGTACAAGAGTTTGTATTGCTCTCTGTGCCTCCAGGTTGGAAATCCAACTTTGGCTCTTCAATATTTTCTGATTTCTCATCAGTTTGGTCACTTGTTTTATGTCCTTCATGTGATTTATCCTCATCTGGTGCATTTACTGACCCGAGCTCATCATTAAAGGATGAATCATTGCTCTTTCCTGTCAGGACATCTTGGCTGAGGCTCTCCTTTCTTAGTGCAAAAGTTTTTGTCAGAGTCTCCAGAGCTTTAGCAACATCTACAGTTTCACTTGTTTCTTCTACTCTAAAGCTGGTCGGCTCCTCACCGCTGGCGTTATCTACGCTGATAGCCACTATCTCCTCTTCGTAGAAGTCAGTTTGAACTTGCACCTCAGCTGACTCGATAATTTCTTCGTCTACCTCAGCCGCTCCAACTTCCACTTCAGTATAAACAGCAACAACGCTGTACTGGTCCGTTCCAACAAAAGTGACGGGGTTCAACACATTGGCATAGTTGTGGATTGATTCCAGTCCGACAGAGATGTTTGTCTTTTGTGAGGGAGGAATGGATAAAGCAGCCATGATGCAGCTACCGATGGTGGATGAAGGGCCATCTACACAAAAAGGGAATGACATAAAAAAAAAAAAAATTATCGGAAAAACTGTATTTTCTGATCTTTCCTATTTCTTTCATTGATTATTAAGCCATTTCCCACTAGAGGTCACCAACGCTTCATAGAAGTTGTGAGGAAATCTGATTTCAAAAGGTGTTAAACAACTTTGTATTAAAAACATGTATATTATATAAATTATACATCTTTTTATTCTGGTGAATGCAAAACTGCTTAAAGTGCAATTGTTAAAAAAGTCACAAAGAACCACAAGTACATTAGAAAAGCTGAAACCTCAACATATTTACTTGATAATTAACTTATTTGACTGAAACAACATAATTTCAGATCTACTCACATTGCATTTTCAGTAGCCCTGAACTTTTGTAGTGCTCAAAGATTAAGTTCAGCTCTTCAGGTGATGACTGAACACATTCCTCCAACACTGAAGGAGCTGAGCAGAGCCAGGCCGCAGTCTGTAATCACAGTACAGTTGTTTTTAAAATTTTTGGTAAATGGCAGGAACAACCTGAAACATCTGGATGAGCTGAGTACCTGTTTTAAGTCTGGTATTGGAAGCAGCTTTTCTAGCTTTGAGAGCAGCTCCCACAATAAGACGTGCAGAGCTGCATCATACTGTGGCCCATATTCCACTGGAAACACCTCCTGTAACAGTTGATATCATTTTAAATTGCCATAGCATTTATTAAAATTATTATTAAGCCATTCAAATCTGTCTGACCTGAAAGAAATACGCTCTCTCAACTGGATCTTTCAGCAGGCTCTGAACAAGAGCAATGAAAGTGGACTCTGTTGTTTTCACCTCTGCATCCCTGTACTGCCACAGATAGGATTCGTGTCAATTAAGGATGAACACGATATGTTTAGAAGGTATTTCTTCACTGTACTTACATCTTGGTTTGCAGATGTTATTGGAAGTCTGTCCAAATAGCTCTGGATCACTTGAGAATCAACAGAACCCCGAGTCGAGCCTTTACAAAGCTCCAGAATCAGCTGAAATATCAACAAATAGTTACTGCAAAATTATTTCATTACTAATATTTACATGATGATACAAAACTCAACTTCGACTCACCCTTGCTCTCAAGCCCAGAATGAGCTGGGCCCTCTGTTTTTGGTTGATCAGTCCAGGCACTGCCTCAGTCACCATGTACACAAACTCCTGCAACTTTTCATAGTTCATCACATCTTTCTGTTTCGCCAGTTGCCACATAGCAGCAGACAGGAGCTGCAGCGGAGGCACCAGCAGGCGAAGACAGGAAAGAGGGAGGCTTGGGTCTGAAACAGAAAAGTGTAATGTGAAAGGTGATCTGTTGAGGGCATCAAAGAGTTTTTTTTTTTTAGTTTTTTTTGTTGTTTTTTTTTTAAAGAGAGCACTTGCAAACAAATTGACCAACACGCATTATGCTGTAGTAAAAATTTAATATGAACTATTTTACAGTGGGAATATTAGGAATAATTTGTTGAATCAAACCAATAGCAAACTTACAAATAGATCTGATTTTTTTATTAAAAAAAATTTTTTTTAAAAACTTCCCAGAAGGACCTTTGAACCCGTTTAATTTCTGGAAAACCCTACTTAATTTGAGTTTTAAACTTACACCCTACCAAAGTATATGCAGTTGTGCTTTGATTATTGTAACATTTAACTTTAATACTTAATACGATTATTCAGAGAATGAATGAAACAATTTATTATGCAGCATCACCAGTCTGACTGTCCTGATTCCTTTAAATAGACAGGTCCCGCTAGCTGTCTGACTAGCATAAACATAGCACGGTTAAAGTGACAGCGGGAGCAAATTCTTAAAATACGTACCATTTATTTTGTCTGTTGATCCAATGACCTCCATTAGTGCAAAGTGACTCCTGTAGTGCTGAGATTTAATGTTAAATAATGTTGTTTGGTTTGTTTTAGCTAGCATGCGCTGTTAGCACGCAAGCGCCCGTTTCCTCAACTCTCCTCATGCGTTTCCTCTTTTCAAAATAAAAGTTTCAAAACCCAACTTGCGACCTAAATCGGACAAAATATATCCAAGTTTGCCTTTAGAAATAAAACATGCAATTTAAATGCGAGCTTTTGAACTGTAATCGGCTTTGCACACAGGTTGTTATCTCGAAGGAGTTTTTGAAGCTTAATTACATTTTTTAGGTAAAAACCTTTAAAATGTTGACAAAAAACGTTCCAACTAAGGTTCCAAATGTGAACTTCTCCAGGTCTCATGTTTTATATGTGAGTAACAAAATCACAATTTAGTTATCTGTTTAAAACATAATAAAATGTTGAGGAACTTTAAATACTTCTGATAACCATAAGTTGTTAAACCCAACCTCAAAACATAACCGGATGTTTTGGATTTCTAGAAACAGGAAAAGAGACTTCAGAATAAAAGCACAATCTCCCGTTCTCACAGCTTTAACGTCTTGACGTCATGACGTAGTCGTGCTGTCCGGAGTCACATGAATCGTTTCATAGCAGATATTCTTTATGTGCCACTTCATGCATTTTGCAGTGAAAATTCTTGGTGTTTTAACCAAAATTGCTCTATAATCTACAGGAATTTTTAAAAATCCGACAATGGACGAGGACGGGCTGCCGATTGTGGGGTCCGGTGTCGATCTGACCAAGGTTGGCAGCTATTTTTACGTTACCTAGCTAACGATAGCTAACAAACATCGAGGAAATGAAAGGAAACAGGACAAAATAATGCTGCAAGACAGTTTTTATTCTATTGAGCGAGTCAGACAGGAATAGTAACGTTACTTTTCTAAAAAAAATATTTAGCAAGTAAAGCAGCTGACAGTTTCATAATCATTAGTAAATCACTGTAATATTGAGTGGTGGAAGAAGTATTCAGATCCTTACCTAAGATAGAGTATTATTAACACACTGAGAAATTTCTCGACTACAAGAAAAAGTCCGGCATTCAAAACTTAAAAAATATCAGCATTAACATGTTGTGGATTTTCTGTGTGTTCTGGTAATGTGTGTATTGCTTCATTTCCTCAGTCCATCTCACCTTCCTAAAATAGCTTCATCTGTTTCTTTCAGGTCCCTGCAATCCAACAGAGAAGAGTTGTTGCCTATCTCAACCAGTTTGTTGTGCACACAGTCCGCTTCCTTAACCGTTTCTCCACAGTGTGTGAAGAGGTTTGTAAAATGTTTAATTTTTGTTCACACATCTAAAAGATCTATAGATCACACCCTGATCTGTCAAACGTCTTTCCCACAGAAACTTGCAAACATATCTCTACGCATACAACAGATTGAAACAACACTGTGCATTTTAGAAGCCAAGGTGAGTTTGTGAGACAGTCTGCCGTTATGACACTCTGTATCCATGTATTGCCCATTGTAATACACTCATCATATGTTAAATTTTGTAATGTTGTGAGCAGCTGTCCTCCATTCCCGGGCTGGACGACGTCACAATAGATGGAATCAGTCAGCGACAACCTGCTCAAACTAACGGACCCAGTGCTGCCAGTCAGAGCCAAGCAGATGGTCCAGCATCAGGGACCCTGCCTCCCCCAGAGGTAAATCCACAAACATGCACCACAACAAGGGGACGTATTGTTTCAGCCACTTGTGCTGCAGGTGAAGTTTAATTTTCCTCAACTTTTTTTATATTGTTCGTCTCAGACATTTCAAGTTAGAGCTTTATTTGTGCCTCAGAAGCAATTAGTTCTGCCACTGTAGCATAACCACACATGAAGCATACATTTTACAGAAATGGCAGATGGAATAAAAAGAGAATTTCTAACTTTTCTTGTTAAGTGCTCTCTGACGCTGTGATCCGAGGGCAATAACTTCATTATATATGCTTTTAAGGTAGATGCACCATTCAGTTTTTAATACAAAAGGTCTCTTAAATGTCAATGTTGTACTTCATGGAACAGTTTGAGATTTAAGAAATATTTACACGCAGTTTGTTGCAATGAGTTTGGCGAGAAGATCAGTTCCACTCAAATTATAGAGCTAAAGGCAGAAAACAATTACTTAGCATACAGATAGTAAATTGTAAACCAAATGGTAA
Source organism: Hypoplectrus providencianus (assembly GCA_028566105.1). Classification (NCBI taxonomy): domain Eukaryota; kingdom Metazoa; phylum Chordata; class Actinopteri; order Perciformes; family Serranidae; genus Hypoplectrus; species Hypoplectrus providencianus. The sequence goes on along the minus strand of JAOWBC010000904.1, from coordinate 4,464,623 downwards.
AATGATAACCTCTGTCCATACATAATAAAATCCACCATAAAAGCATCTCTAAAGATCACTTAATCACAACATTATGTGTCTTTTGTAATAACGTGACACCTCACAGTGAGGATAAAGGAAGTCACTGTGCCCAGACAGAGAATGTAGTTGGACCACATAACTGTGAACCACCATTAACACTTCTGTTACTGTACAGGTAAACAAATGAGCTGCAGGCTGCTAATTAGTGAGTTTTACAGGTGGATCCCAAATCCTCTCTTAAAACTCTTTGCATTAAGCGAATATGTTGCCATTTTCCTCCGTTATAGACAATGTTGTAGTCAATGTTGCATTGGTTTTTGTATTTTTTTAAGAATCAGAAATTCTTATCAGACTTCCTGTAATTTAGCAAATTTCGGAGATTATGATTTTTCTTAGAAATATCCCTGCTTTCTACTACTAATCCATATAAACTGCAGATAAAAGAAGAAACAAAAACAACAGTCAAGGTTAATTTGTGATCAGTTTCATTCACTCTGACATCAGATACAAACCTTTGAAAACCCCTGAGATGAAACTGCTGGAAATGCAAATGAAGGCACCACATTTGACATCCTGTGTCATTTTAAAACCACTCACTACTTCTCTCTGTCTTGTGTTTCATGTTTCAGTCGGCTCAGACTGCAGCAGAACCTGCGACGCCACCAAAAGCAGAAGCAGCTGCAGAGAACGTCCTGACGGTGGCTAAAGACCCACGCTACGCCCGCTACCTGAAAATGGTGCAAGTGGTGAGTCATCACTGACACGTGTTTTTTTTTTTTCTTTTTTTTTTCTTTTTACAACTAACACTACAAATAATGAGGAGGAGAGTTGTTAAAATGAGGGCCACGGAGCATTTCTTAGAAATATACTTAAAGATTTGTTTCAAAAACAAGGAGATACTAAATCTTTAGGCTCATCAGCATCACATAACATAAGTATAAGGACTTTAAAAAGAATATTCAAAGAATTACATCTTTTCCACAGTTGGAACCCAACGGACTTGAAAGAAATCACTGTTTTTATGTACGACTTTAATCTCATAATTTCTTTCCTCTAAATTTGTTCCTAATACTCGTACAACAGAAATCTGTACATTTATACATCTATGTATGGGGCATAAAAATGTAATGTATGTGATGCCTTTTTTCTTCACAGGGCGTCCCGGTTATGGCCATCAAGAATAAAATGGTCCTGGAGGGTTTGGATCCGAACTTACTGGAGTGAGTGTTTAACTGCAGCTGCTGGTTATGAGCTCTAAATCTTGTTTGTTTCCCTCATCGGTAACATCTTCTCTCACAGCACTCCAGACGCTCCGGTGCCTGATGGAGGAACGAGGAGCGCGGAGGATCCAGATGCCACCAGCTCTGACAGCGAATCATCTTTCAGCGACTGACCGCGCTGATCTCAGTTTCCATGACGCCGAACGCTTCCTGTCAGGCCGACCATCGCTGCCCTCTGTGCTTGTTTAGGCTGTGCTGAGAAACAGAAGTGTGCTGCACTGTGCCTGTAGAGAAACACCAGTGAGGTGGTGCAAATGCAAGTGCCTGAAACAGGAAACTCCAACCACAGTGATTGTACTTTCAGTGTAAAAGCACTGAAATATGCTTATGGTCTGTCAGTGACCTCCTTATTTTTATACATTTTTGACATTGAAAGAGGGAATATTTTTCCCTGTTTGTTATGTTTCGTCATGACCAAGTCTCAAACTCTTCCAGTGGAGCACTATCGGCTGTTATTTTGGAAAAATCTTACATTAGTTAGCAGTGGAGCCTGACAGATACAGGAATTTTTGAGACTAATGCAGATACTGATTTTAGAGTGGAAAAATTAATTGTTTCCCAATAAAATCAACAATATGTTTTTTTTTAGCTGAATTAGAAATATGTGGATTGTGCCAGGCTTTCTCACCACTCTGCGCCTATGGAGGCATTCTCTCACATAAAACTTAATTAAATAATATTTAACACTGTCTTACATTGTCAGCCTATTCTATAAACGATAACTGAGGAAAAAAAGAATTAATGGGAATAAAATAAATAGCTATAAAAACATAATTGCTGTGCACATTCAGTCAATTGCAGACCTAATATATATATAGTGTTAAACCGTTTTAAAGACAGCAGATACAGATATGACTTTAGTAGGATGATATAATGATAAATCTGTCAGGCTCTGGAAAACTGTGAATAACAAATCATTTTTTGATCTTATTTGAATTATGAATTACACATATATTGTTCGTTAATTTAAAAGATAGTTTTTCAAGTGAATAACTCCGATAGAAAAACACTAATGAAAGAGTTTAAGTGATGTTTGTGAGGCTCTGCTCTAGGTACCGGCATAGCTTACATTCTTCCACTGACATGTCTCTGTGTCTGTAATTGGATTTGTAGAGTTAATGCATCAGTGTATCCCTCACTAACCTCCGCTGGAATGAAAAGTTTCACTTTAGTGTGATGAACTCAACTTGTAAAAACAGTAAACTTCCATGTTTTGGTTCCATTGGTGAGGACCTGCGACTACATGCCTGAAAAATTTAAAATTATGAAGTCAAGAAGGCTTTTATGAATGCATATTACACTATAAAGACTGAGTGTGGAGAAAGGCACTTTGTGTAAAAAAGCAAGAAGTTTTAGATCTGTAATAAAAAGTCAAAAGTGTTTGCTTTAAAAAAAAGTGTATCTTTATTTCTCAGCTCAGCAGCGCACCATAATCTGTGCAGAACATTATCTCAGAAGCACAACAGTACAAATACAAAGTAATCGGACAAAACATTCCCTTGTGAATATAGTATCTGTAGTGGTAATTTAATATTCTGTGTTCATGTGACCACCGTTACAGTTTTCTCCGTTTGTCCCGTCTACTCATCAGCACCTAAAAGACAAGATCTGTGAAGGAATGCTCCAAAACTGGCCCGTGAAATACATCAGCTGATACTCAGATGTAATAATGACCTTTAATTTGGCCGATAGCAAAAACACACAGACATTTTTTTCAGCATATAAGATGTCACAGGGTTTCTCAGCATGTGAGAGGAATACAGCGTGTTCACGTTAATTACAACATCTCAAGCAGCCGGACAGTATTTTGAAGTATTTATATACGTCCCCAGGAGTAAAGTCTGGTTTTATTTACCAATTTAAAAATGAATGTTTTTCTTTAAACGTTAAAAAAATAATGGCTATGGTATTGGCAGTAGTTTCCAGTTTGGTTTGATCTTCTTCAGCAATGTAAGGGGCCAAAGAGTCAAGACATTTCAGGGTAAAATATATCACTTTTTGCAAAAACAAATTTCCTAAAAAGGACTGGGCTTCATTTTCCTGTGCCACAACATGATCTTTTTAATTTAATACATCAAAACAAAAAATCCAGTAAAGACCTGATTTATTGATGTATTTAGGTATAGATCTTTAACCATCGAATTCAAATTTAAAGGTAAAATATACAAGTTATCCTTCAATAACGTCTGAAAAGGACTGAGCCTAAGTGACATATGTTGTTGGGTTCTGTGCTTACATTATCTCAAATGTTTCAAAGCCAGAGAAATCTCAAAAATCTATTCAATGTATATCAGTGCTATTGAGTAACTGTTAACCCTTCTAGCTCTGACTTACAGTAAGACACCTGATGATACATCGGGGAGTCATGTCAAATGACAAAACTCCACAGAATACTCTTACAGGAATAAGGTATTTTTCCACAACACAGCATATTTTTTGTGGTTTAATAGATGCTGTTTTGCAATGCAGTTAAGTCCACATTTATGGATATGTTTAAATATCAGTCCAGCCTACTCCAATGTGCTCCTGCCAGTCAATGCATACGGTAATGTTTGAACGTTAAAAGCATAATTTTAAGACTGATTGTTTTGACAACAGTTGAAGGCACTGGGCTACCTCACGCTTGAATTTCCCACATCATGTGAAAAACTGCAGTAGTGGTATGAGCTGTCCACTAATCTAATAGCAGGTTAGCAAGTTAGTGGTAGAGTTTCATCAGTGTTAATGGCTGTTTAACAGCAGAGACCACAGTTCCCATGATCCCACGCTGCTTCATGATGTCATCAAAGTTTGTCTTTTGTCATTGTTACGATTGAAAGTGGCAAAAAATTACATATTGTGTGTTTAAAGATATATTAAAGGTGAAATACAAAATTTAAAAAATAGTTCTTTCCTCCAAAATAACTGACTTTATTTCACTTATTAAAGTATTAAATGCTGGAAACTTTTGCCTTTTCATGCCTATGAAAATCCAACAAATTAAGCAATTTTAGGAAGAAAAACTGTCTAGAAAGTCACATCTACTGGTTTAAGGCAGAGCAAACAGGCACACTGAACTTTCTTCTCTTTTAGTCCAATTAGGTGCAGTTCCTGTTTATTTTATTACAGCAATTTAATTTGGCAGTGGAACTCAGCAAATTATTAAATTTACTACTTTTTCCTCGATTGCATTAGCTGCCTACAGGCTAATTCCCATCCATAGCTGCACGAAGGACCCATGTAGCAGATCGACTCAAACCGTTCAGCATACGAACAGCACACAGGAAGTACTAGACAAAAGTCCCAAAATAAAATACAACTTCGGTTTAGATAGCATTTGGATTGTAACTTCATTTAAAGTCATATTCAAGGCAGGTTACTCACATATAGTGTCAGTGTAGCCTCATTTACCACCACAGATAATCTCACCATTAGTTTGAGCGGTATTCTCATTTAACCATATGTGCAGCTATCATGTGTTCAGTGTGTGATTAACTTCTCTAATTACTGGTCACAGGTCAAAACGGATGAGTCACGCTGGTGTCACAACACTCGAGCAAAGTGCAAAGTGTGAACACAGGCACCAATAAGTACACGTATATAAAAATGATCTGAGACTGTATAAAAAAGTATAAAGATACAGGCTGTGATCTCTTTCTTCTTCTTAAACTTCAGCCAGTGGTGTATAAATAACAAGGTACCAACTTCAGGTAATATAAAAACAGAAGTGCAGTTTAAAATGCAAATATACAAGATAAATGTGCATTAAAAGCTTTACAAAAACAAATGTGACGCATTTTTAAAATACTGATGTTCATACAAAGTTTTCCTGGCACTTGCAGACGCGTCACTCCAAACTTTCTGTCGTGATTCGTAAAGTAAACAGCTGCAGGAAACAGAAACGGAGAGCAATAAGAACCCCGTCCAGCAGTAAACTTTTAGTGTTAAAGTGGGTTGGGTGTGTGTGTGTGTGTGTGTATGTGATGTTGTGAAACTCACTTTGAAGTCGTCGATGTACGTGAGAAAGAAGCAGATGAAGCTGAAGGCGACGGTCCACTCGCACACAGCGCTCGCCACGTGGAACGGATAATCCTAAAGGATGCACACAAAAGGTTAAAGATTAAAAAAGACAAATTATCAAAATAGTTTCTGATTATTGGTTTGTTTATTGTCTAATTGTTTCAGATTTAAAGGTACAGTGTGTAAGATTTAGGGGTAGATGCTAAAATGTATCCACCAAACGTGAATTTGGCATGTTGGAGACATTTGCAGCTGATTGGAGGCCAGGACTGTCCCAAACTAACTTTATATTGGAGAGGCTTCACAAAATATTTATCATGATGTTCAAGACTCAAACATAATTGAATTTTGGACTCTTTGTTTGGGATATGATTTTTTTTTTTTTTTTTTTTTTAAACGAAAGGGCTAAGAAGTTGTTGAAGCAACATTAGATGCATCGTTTCAAATGACCAGCAGGGGGCGACTCCACTGGTTGCAAAAATAAGTCCTAATGTATAGAATCTATGAGAAAATTACCTCACTTCTCACTTGATTTATTATCTTGGTAAACTCTCATAATGAGTTTATTGGTTTCAGTTGGTAGGTTCAAGTTTTCTTCAAAACAGCATGTTACTTATTTTGTAAATTATGGTCCCATTCAGAGTAAAACAGACAATAAAAGAGGATACGATTCAGGTTATAATAACTTTGTGAATCACAATGTGGTACAGCTTTGACACTTTCAATGTGTTTTTCCTTCAAAAACGAGTTGTTGCTTTAAATTCTCTTGGTTTGGTTGGACTGAAACCTCTCTAAGACATTTTTTTTTTTATCAACCTTCAATATAATTCCTGATTATTTGTCTGTCCATTGACCAATCTGACCATTTCAGCTCTAAACTTTCTCTTCTAGAGACAAACAAGCACAGCTTACCTTGTCTCCTTTGTCTCTGTGCATAGTTGTTTGTTTCACAAAGAAGGCGCAGATGAGAGCTGAATTTTCCATTAAAGAGTGTAGCTTTCAACAATGATCAAAAGAAGAAGAAACAAGAAGATAATGTTGCAATCATAAAGCGAAGTTCCTGGTTGAATGCATGTCATGCTGGTTAACGCAGCAGACTAAACATCAGGAAATCAAAGCAGATAAGACTTTTTTGTACTCAAACTTCTTTGAAAGGATACTGGGGAAAAATGCCAAAGTAGCGAGTACGGCGATGAATAAACGTGCTCGACACACACCGATGGAGGACCCGAATGGATAGGCTTGAAATGATATAATGGACTGGAGGATTATGTAGATGACCCCGGAGACAAAGAACAGCAGCGCTCCTATGTCATGAACTGCTGTCACCGCGGTTTCCTGCAAAGTAAAAGTAGAAAAACATGCCATTAAACATCAAAATCTGTTGCATTTGATTAAAATGCGTTCCACATGTGAAGACATACCTGGAACGTTGCAACGATACACATCCCTAAACAGGAGAGCAGCCCAAGCACGGTTGCAGCCCTGTTGA
>JAOWBC010000904.1:4410435-4425351 GCA_028566105.1 Hypoplectrus providencianus | reverse complement strand
CATCATGTAAAGTCCCTTGAAATCCATCCAGTCCATTTGGCAGCCACACCTCCATTACTTTTTCAACTAAAGTAAAGGTTTTTGCACATTTTGGCCACACTGAACAAACCCCAGGACACACATGACAATGTTAAGACAAGATGAACATACCACCAGCTTATTGGAGATCTTGGAGATGACCATGCCAAAGGCCAGCAGGTATAGACAGGGGTGGTGCTCGAACAGCTGGCTGGACGACTTTTTGAAGATGATGAAGGCCAGTGTGAGGAAGAGGCCGACATGCAAACCTGGACTCAGCACACTTGTGTCCTAAATGGAAAGAAAGCACGCATTTAAAAATCTGCTATCAAAGTTCTGTCTCCAGACTGTGTGTAAATGTGTCTTCTGACTTACAGCCACAGTGGAGCCGTTTTTTCCAACACCTCCATTCAAAATGACATGGAAGTAGTTGTAGCAGGAGTAGAGGGCTCCGCCAATGATGCCAATGATTGGGAAGACGTACAGCTTCACTCCGATGACGGGCAACTACGGGAGCACATGAAGGTCAAATCAAAGCGAAGAAACAAAGCATTCTCCTTACAGTAAGAAGAAATGTGTTTATATGAAAGCTGCAGGCATGCCGAGCATGATGGGAGGGCAAAGCAAAAAAAATGTATAAAATGCGGGTGACATCATCAGCTTTTTGAGCCAGATCATGTCCAATAGATGACCTGTTGCCATGGCATTAGCTACCCATATTTACCTTCTCACTTCTCTCATGTGAAGTTAAGTCAAGCCTCCAAAGGCAGCACAGAGTAAAAGTAAAACACAAATTCTATTTAATGACTAAAAACTAGGAACTGATTAGGAAATTAGTTCGGTGTCAAAACTAAAGAAGGAAAATCTGTTTCTACACAAGGTGAAATGAAAGTGTTCCTGTGTGTGTGTACAGTATTTGAGTATGTGACTACAAAATGGATCTTTCTCAGTTACCGTGGATTGCCAAAGGCTCACGCCTCCAAAAGCCGACATCAAATACATGGTTATGATGGCGAACTGAACCTCTGTGACGTCAATCCTGTCAAGAGAGAAACAGAGAGGAGAAAGAATATTTATATAAGTGACGTCTAACCCTTTCAAATATACATTGTGGCAGAACAGGACCTGTATTATTACTGGACACGACAGAACATGCAACTTACAGGCCGAAGCGGAGTGTCCCGGACACGTAGGTCTGCCAGTGGGCGCAGAAGAACATGAACATGCCAATAAAACCGCAGAAGAAAATCCAGTCTGGGTATCTTCCTATTCCACATGAAATGCATGTTCCAACAGCAACAAAGACTGACAGAAGGAAGAAAACAAATTTAATTGAAAATATATTTCTTTCCCCGATCAAACATAACTGCAACGATTCTCAATAGACTGAGAAATTAAAGTAACAGCATTGTGGGTTAAGTTGTCTGGTGATCAGTAAAAGCACCTGTGGAGACGGCATCGCAGCCGTGGTCGAAGAGTTCCCCCAGAGCTGAGCTGCTGTTCGTCCTCCTGGCCTGCTTCCCATCAATGGCGTCCAGAGACTGATAGATGAAGAGGCCCAGAGCGCTCATGATGAAGGCCCATGCTGGAGCCTGGAGGTGGAGGAGGGAAGATAGAGACATTATTTAGGATTCCTGCTCACTAGTTTTGGTTTGGTTTGTCTGTTTATCTGTGACCAGGATTACAGGAAAAATACTCCCCTGATTTCCAAGACAATTGGTGAAAGGGTATAGCTTTATGTTTTGAAAGGAATCACCGAGCGATTTGCAAATGGAGCATTTGTGCTTTTCATTTTGCCAAATACTTTTTAATAAATAATCTGACTTGGAAAATTCATGAATGCCCCCAGAACAACAACTTGGAAAGTTGGCAAAAAAATTTATATTTAATTATTTAATGTTTGATATGGTATTTTTAGACTAATTTTAGAGGGGGCAAAATCATTGATTACTGTTTTTTTTTTTTTTTTTTTTTTTTTTTTTTTTTACCTGGAATGAATTAGACCTTTTTATGTGGATTGTGAACTGATTTTTCACAACTCCCTCAACTGAGAAAATAATTTAACTAAATATTAGATAAGAGCTGATGAGGCTGGTTGATTGGGTAATGGGTGCTCAGAAGATAAAGTTTTTTGTATCTATGTTTTAAATGATGTCAAGATGGAAATATAAATGTAAGAAATTATGCTCATGGAAGCAAAGGGGGTCACAAGTTTTGTGGGTGTGATGATGTGAATCTATGCTTGTCTGCCAGAATGCAGAAACCATTTTAAATAAGCAAATCATAACCTAGAGCAAACCTTATGAGTAGTACTATGACAAAAAGTGTATTCTAGTGTCTTTCCCTCTACACACACCATATGTATCTGTGTTTGTACTGCAAATATGAAGAATAAGGGAATTCAAGCTGACTGGAGTGACTCAGTTCCTCTAAGTAGGGTGGAGGTTACAGACCATCTGGATGCTAGATCCGGCCAACACTGTGTTTACCACAACAATGTGTGTGAGCATTTGTGAGTGTGTGTGTGTGTGTTTGAGAGGGAGAGAGAGAGAGAGAGAGACAAAGATAGTCTGTGTTTCCAGAGAGATCAAGAATCTCATGCCGTCCCTAAATATTCAGAGATCCTGCTGTTTTCTTCGAACCGTTATCACGGTGATCAAACTCATGGGAGATCCCTGAACTGCATCTATTTGTTCATTTGAATTCCTCCAATATGTGTTTGTTTACACAGGCGATGGCATGCCTTTAAAGTCCATGAAGAACAGAGACCAGGTTTGGGTTATGCAATGCTAAATGTTGAATAGGGGAGGGGGGCTGAAATGCCTTTGCACATGTGGAATTTGACAGTAACAGCATGCTGCATGAACTTTGGACTTTGTTCCAGGGTTTGTGTAGTTGGATTGGACAAAGGTGTAAATCTGATAAACATACGCACCATGCATTGGGTCACCGCTTCACAGTGAACCTAGTGACATAAGTTATCTGGTGCATAGGTCATAGGTTTGTTGCAAGGCCTATTTATGTATTTTAAGTACAAACAAATGCAGCTGGGACTACATTTCAGATGCACATACATGCAGATTCACATACATTTATGCATCTAAACAGCTATGTTTTGCTATTGCAGGTGTTGAAGCACGTATGCCTGTTAAATCAACAGCGTTAATAAACAGTTGATATTCTTTTTAATAGCGAAATGAACCAGAGCAACAATATTTTCGTTCCAATTTCTGTGCTTTACCATCAACAGCACCGCATCACGTGGGCCCGGGTAGACAACAACACACAGCAATACGTCAAAGCTGTCAACTTTCCAAGAATATACGCAAAAGACAACATGACGCACGCGTATTCCCTATTCACACCTAATCCGATTTAAAAAAAAACACACACACAAAAACCGGACAATTTAAAGCATCATTGCTTGTATGTGCCCGTACACTTGAGGCACCTTATGATAAAAGAGCTTGTTTTAATCGTGAGTCGGTCTCTAATTCGGCTTCCATAAGCATATATAAGGACAGGCCATAACTTAATAAAGAATCAATTGCCCAAAGTAATTCTTTTGAACCTTCTGCCAAAGTACACTGGGAGGTAGCGTGCAATGGAAATGTGATTAAACAAGAGTAGCTGTGAAGCTCAAATCAATGCCGAATTAACAAGTACACTCTGCTGATTCATGTTAGATATAATATTATGCTTTTGATGTGTGTTAAGTTTGTGCAGGCGGCCACCCAACTTTAACTTATGCAGTTTCTGAATGGACGATCCGCGTTCTTGCCATTCCAGAGACGGGCACGTAATTGGAGCTAGTCTCCGTGCAGAAACTTTGGCCAAGGTCGCTTTACTCACCTCCTCTGTTGCCGTGGGACAATAATACACAAGCACCACAGTGGAGAGGATATTGACCGCCAGTCCAACAATAGTCAGGGTGTTTGGTGCGACCCATGTCGGAATTTGCTGGACGAGCCAGTTCCAGTAGATTTGACACGGTGGCTCAAACAGGGACCGACCAGAGGCGCTGTATTTATGCTCGTCCAGCCGCTTGAGTTGTGCGGGTGACAGCGGCTCTGGCCACAGGAAATGTGGCATTGTTTTTCTGCCTAGTCACTCCAAATTACCCTAAAAATCTTCCCAATAATCCCGGGTAGTAGCTCAGGCGGGGCTATCTTCTCTCGGTCGACTCCAAAAAGTAGCAGCTCATTTGGCATTTATAGCTAGGTGACTAGACGAGGCCATTTCCACAGCGGAACCAAAAGATGTCGATACTATGTGCGTTTCTGATCGAGGCGCGTCTCAGCCGGAAGCGGGACACCGGAAGGGAATAGTATGTCTGCTTACCGGGAAATTCAAAAGAATAACCGAATTAAATGGCTACTAAGAGGCTATTTAAACAATTATGTTAAGACGTGTTAAGTATTATATCAACATTTTCACGTATTAGTGTTTGATACCACTCATCCTTGTTTTTAGTGCTATATGTAGGTAGAATAACTCATTCTGATTTTCAAGCGTTAGGGTTAGACTTAATTATTTTGAGGTGTGGCTTTATTAATATTATTATCTTTTAGCTAACTTATATTTTCTCTGAAGTTTAACTGCTGACATGAAAATTTAAATCTACACTGTCATGAATATGAGACATACTGAATTCACAGATGGTTTATCAGATTTTTTAAAAAGTTGCATATAAGTCTTTATACACTGGAATAACCTCCCATGAGCACAATGCAATATTATATAATTCCTTTATTTGAAAAAATGGACTTATGCTGCCATCACAGAGTAAAATAATCCATTTTGTTTTAAATAGAAAATAATACATATAAAGTTGGAATTTCAAAAAGGTGTATCCTATGAATATACAAGGTATTATCTCTGCATCAATATTAAATTCAATGATCATTGAATCTAGATGTGTATTATTTAAAATAAATTAAGACTATTAATAAATACATTTTTGTTATTTTACACGTGGCCTTTTGATGCATTAAGTATTGAATATTTGCTATAGCTATGTTCAGACCCCATCATCTAAATATAGGTCTATGCTACCTTAAAATTATATTTTGCATCCATGTTTCCTAAGCTACAAGCACACTGTGAGTTGTATTTCTTAAATGGAGAAGGCAGATATTTAGAAACCTTGTCTGCAAATAATGCCATCAAAATTATTTGTCGTTGCAGAAAAGCAACATTTTAAAATAAAAGTTAAATACTTTTATTTGAAGGCCAGGTAGCATGTCAAAAACACTAGGATGTCCTGCTGCAGCTGGTTGAAATTTGCAATATGCAAGCCAACATGCTTTTCTGGATATTCTTAGCCACAATCCTCTGTACTGCATATTTGAGCAAGAAGGTCAAAGTTAAAGATGTCATGTTAGGATGAAGTAGTATGTCCTAATTGTATGCATACTGCAACTGCATGCATATGTTCTTTATGTGCCAGTGAAAGTAAAAAGTATGCATTTGAAGTGTTCAAATATTTGTTTTTAAACATCGTGTTATGTTATGATTATATACAAAAAGAGTATTCAAAACAAAAAACACATTTTAAAATAACTTTTTATTGTAATCCATGGGTCATAATTACAAAGGTTACATGTGCATATGACTCAAATCTCAAGTCCAATATAAAGCCAAAAAGCATAATTTGTCATGCAGAATATGACCTGTGTGTAAACCTCTACTATTTTTTTCACTGAATAGACAGAAATGACTGACACGAAAAAGTGAAATCCACAAATATTATTGTGTTATTTGTCTAACATTACTCTGGTCTATTTTCTTCTGACACACTTACAAACACCAAACGTTTATTTATACATTCCCTTTCCTTTTCTTTCAGACACCGGAAATAAATTATCACCTTCGACACTCCCAACAAGAATCAACTTGTAAATACTGTAAGTGTGCGACTGTGCTATATATGTGCTTTTATATGTTTTTTTTTCTTTTTTACACACTACATGTACTTATCAAAGCTAGAACCAAAAAATTGTCGGCATGCATCTGAGCTGAAACAGATTTTTTTGAACACAAGAGGGTGACAAAGAAGTGAGCTGGCTTTTTATTTTTCTATGGTAACTAGCTCCCAAACCTGCAAACAGCATGCCACACCACAGAGCAGTACACCCTCCCCCACAACTCCTCCACCCGTCTCGCAATCCCTCCATCATCGCTCCATCCAAACTTCAGGCTTCTGACCTCAGTATTTGAGAAAAAGGGATCAATACTGGAGGTAGATGCCTGCAAAGCTAAAGTGTCTCATTGCACTGTGTCCGGTTTTACTTGTCTTGCTCGACGACCTTCTCGTTCATGTACTTGTCAATCAGGTGTAGGGGCACTCCGCGTTGCATGAGTTCGTAGAAGGTGAAGCCTCCTGAGGGACGAGAGGAAAAACTCTCTTATTATATTCTTGGAATGGACAGATGCAGATGTGGAGACTGAAAAATAGAGAGAGGAAGGAGGAGGAGGAGGAAGTAGGCCGAGCAGAATAAACAGAAAAAAAGAAGTGTTTACAGCACTGGATAAAGACAGAGAAGAGGAAAGAGAGCTGGTGCAATGCACTCTCAGTTTGCAAATCTCTGCATCTGCTCAGGCTTGCAGAATCAGAAGCACAGTTGATATCACTGAAATACAATGCAGGTTAAACATCTCTGACAGATTCAAGATTAATAAAGCTCACATTGCCTTCCTCAAAAGGCTCACAATGGTGGAAGGACTCAGATACTTTAGTTAAGTTTGCCAGCAAAAAGGCATTTAAAATGTTACTTGAGTAAAGGTGCAAGAGTATTATTTGTAAAATGTTTGAAAGTTAAAGTATTCATTCTGAGTTTTAGAATACAGTCGGCCGGTTGCCAGATCAGACCAGAGTATGAAAAAATGAGCGAGCAACATTACTGCTGTGGAGGATGGATGCTGTCAAAACTGTAAATAAATAAATTAAGAAAAACCTCACCTTTACAAATAAATGTAGGTAGCTGTAGCATTGATAGTATTTATTTTATGATAGTGTTCTTTATTCTCTGTTTATTTAGCATTCTACTAATTCCCATATTCATTTTCTTCACTATTTATAGGAAATGTATACTTCACTTATTTAATTAGCAATTTCCATTAATCTAAATGTTTTAGTTAGTTATGTTTTTACCCAGACTCTTTCTTATACATACACTTGTCTGAAAGGGGCAGTAGTGAAAAAACGAATTATTGTTGGACCTTGTTCTTAATCTGTCAGAGATAAATTCATATGTAACTGTTACTCTCCGCCACTGTGAGCCAATGGATCCAACATGGACTCCATTCAGTACCAACCAGAGGATGGGAAATACTTAAATGTTAGTATGCTTTGTTTGTTTCATGTATGATTGTATTTAGCAGAAAATAGCCATGTCAAGGTAAAAGACAACAAACAAACATAAAAATAACATTAAAACCATTATCCCAATCCAAACTCTGGATTTCTCTGCGTGTTAGCAAGTTTGCAAAACATTTTACTTACCTTATCTGTGGCACAAAATACATGAGAGGTCTTTGAATGCACTCCATTTCACACCAACGACTTTGGCAAACAATTAAAATAATCATAACAGGGCTGGTAAATCCAACCAGCAAAGCAGAATTGGGGAACAATTTGGCAAAAGATCTCATGCATTTTAGAAATGCCCAATTTTGCACATTTTTTTTCCTTTGGGTCATGATTTCGCAGTTCCCACGTCTGAGAAAGCATGGTTACAGGCTGGCCGAAAGATGCATAATGAATGACATAAGCTTCATATGCCAAAACCATATGAAAGCTTACCTTATGTGAGAACATACATTCACAATTCTTGAGTTTGGACTGGGGGAGAGAGAAGAGAAGAGGGGTTAACAAAATGTTTACATGGAGTTATATGTGTGCACCTGGGAATACTGTTGAGTTATTACTGATCTCTTTTATATGAGGAGTTAACTGTGTGGAATAAAGGACACACTGGAATCTGAAGAATAGTTTAAGACAGCACGGAAACATCACAGCTCTATATGTTATGCCTACTGAGGTGTGACTGGTGACAGACTCGTGTGTGGAGGTGGTGTGTTGTGATGATGAACAAGATGATTGGATGGACTGGACTTGGTAGAGTTGTATGAGAACATGGGTGATATGCCTCCACATGTGGTGGTGATGGAAAAGTGTCACCAGATATTATGTGAACTGCACACAAATGAACGGATTATTATTATTTTATTATTTTACATCTATTTTAAAAATCTTGTCCAGGAGCCGGTTGCACCAACTGTTCATAAGTCCTGAGTTTCAGCTTTAGTCTTGGCGAGGTTGTCACACCATTAAATTAAATCCATACAAACTAGCTCTTGCATACAGATTAGTTGTTACTAAAAATCTAAACCAAATAATTACCAGTTTAACTACCAGTTAGCTAATTGGGCCAACTGACAAAGTTACAATTGGCATGCTATTTACCCATTTAGAGGAGAAAACGAGACAAAGTGGTCAACATATCTGATCTGACCTCTTGCTTAAAGCTTTTAAATTATATTTCAAAGCATTTATTTAAAAAAAAAAAAAAAAAAAGAAAATCTTATGTCATAAGTGGTAGCCTAAAAGACTAAATAACTTTAGGATAGGATAACATAATGACATACTGCCCACATCCCATAAAAAAAAAGAATGCTACCAACTCCGACACATATTTCTTCTTGTATCATGTTCTTCTTTTTGTTATGGTCCAACCCAATTTTTGAAATTCCAAGAAAATACCCAACACTTACTTAGAACTTTTGAAGGACTTTACATACAACAGTAGCAATGAATGTATGAAAAGCTGGTGCAACCCATTCCAGTATTACTCCATACTTACATGTCCACCGCGTATGTGGTCAGCCCTTTTGTAGACTGTGACACAGTTCAAACACTAAGGTACTTCAGTGGAATTGGTTTCCCCAAGCCACCTTTGTATCCTGTACTCATTGGAGACTTAAGATTTGATTTAAAAAATGATTTTTGTCTTTTTCAGATATATATAAACGGAATATTTTTTAAAGTAAGGTGAACAAAGGTGAAGGGCTTAAGGAAACCAGACACAAATACAGACAGGTACCTAGGAAGGGACACTAAGTTTGCCTCTTGATCCACACTGACCTTTGACCTCCAGCTTGCAGTCCACCTGGGCTTCTCCCAGGTCGTTGATGGCCTTGCAGGTGTACATGCCACCATCGTAGGGGCTGGGCTTTCTGATCTCCAGAGTACATACTCCCTGATTGCTAAACATGCGGTAGCGTGGGTCATCAAGGATGACTATCTTATTCTTCATCCAGATTACTTTGGCCTGCAGTCAGACAACAGAATCATCATTTCCAAGTACAGAATCGTTATCACCAATAGGAATGAGGGTCACCACTACAAAATATAAACCTAGATAGATAGATCTACATTGAAACTGAATAGGAGCCATCCTCTAAAGTTACAGCACCACCTTACAACAGGATCAACTAGTATATTTACCTGAGTGTAATGTGCAATCGGTTCATACACCACTTTTACCTGTGGTTCTCCCACCTACCCTTGGGTTGGCACGAACACTACAGTTGAGAGTAGCATTGTAGCCGGCAATGGCAAAAGTGTTGATCAACGGCTGTGTGAACTTTGGCGCCTCTTTAAAGTCGTGGTCATTGTACTCTTGCGTTTTCACCTGCATGCCTGTTGGGGGAAGGGTAAAGGAATGGGGTTGTGCATGATACTGACGCTGAGCGGTATCATGTGGGAAATTCCCTAAGTGATGAGGGAAAAGACAATGTTTTTGTGTTTATCATCGGCTGTTACTACAATACCACTGTTAAAGGGCCTGTCAGTCATAGCCCGAGCCCTGTTAGATTTTAAAGTGAGTCCGAAACTAAATTCCAGCTCACTTTAGGGTGGACGACATCACTGACAGTACCTTTTTAGATAACAACTGTGAAAACAAAAGTTAGAAAATGAAACAACTTTTTATGGCATTGAAATAAATGTTATTTGTTCCAAAGCGTAGACTTTGGAAACATTTTCCCCCATCAAATTTTTAGTTATCATCCTTTATTGTTACCTTCCTTGACGATTAGGGCACTTTTCTTGGTTTGGGTGGCAGTTTCACTTAGACCACACATATTCTCTGCAAAGATCCTGAAGAAGTACTCGTTCCCTACCACCAGCTCTGTGATGGTTATGCAGGTGCGGTGGTAATGCTCAATGCATGTGTACCATTCCTATCAAGCAGATGGAAACATGTCATTGTAAATATTATAAACACATTATTTTCAATTTTAGATTGTTTATATTGTTAAATTGGTCTTTAACCATTGTCTTCTTGTCTGCTTTTTGAATGGTATAGCCTGTTATTGGTGCGTTGCCATTGTCTTTTGGAGGAGTCCAGACCAGAGCCACATTTCCTCCCCAAACATCCTCAATGGTCACAGACAAAGGAGGCCCAGGTAAGTCTAACAATCAGAGAAAAAAATGTGAGATAGTTTGGTCCGTTCTCATTTCAAATAGTAACAATACTCATAATAATCCATCATCTGTCCATCAGTTGCATAGCGAAAATTGGAGCAGGGTGTACCAAGGAAAACTGAAGTCTTTTTCAGACCATTATTCCAGAGAAATGGAAACCACTAGGGTCTATCTGTCCTTCTTAGCAGTGTCCAACAATTATTCCTAATATTATAAATAATAACATTAAGAGTGCCTGTACCTAGGGAAGCAAAATAAAATAGATGTATGGATAAGCCATTTAGAAATTATTGAAGTTATAGTTAATGTGACTGACAGTCGTGGCAGTGGTGAGAGGGTTTCATACAAGTCTTATGGTGCCGAATGAAGCTCTTCCTAGTACGCTCACAATTCACCATGGCAACAGACATTATTATTGTAGGTAGGCAGGGGGAAAATATTTAGGGCTTTTTATAACCTTCTATGACTTGCAGCAACCCTTTAAAAGAAGGCATTTGTTTACTCACCTACAATTTGTATGTCAATAATGGCCGTGTCCATATGGTTTTCAACTTGCACAGTCATCTCATACTTTCCAGAGTGGCTGCGTTCTGCTTTACGGATGAAGATGATGCTATCACAGTCTGTGTTGCGGATACTAACATGGGTAGGCTCTATGGGCTTGCCCTCTTTTTGCCAGGTGACCTTTGGCCTGGGTTTACCCTGCAGGCATCACACAGACAGTCTGTTATTCCACTCAGAGTTACAGTGAATAATGATTGACTGGACAGTTATTTTACCATAAATGGCACTACAAGGTTGACTGCTTCTCCAACTCTGCGAGTATATGTCTGTTTCAAGTGCCGGGGGACGCGGATTTTAGGTGGTTCTAAAGAGGAAACATCAATGTGTCATTATCAATGTTTGTTTCAAAATTTCCCCTCCAAACAATGAACATTTAAGCCAACTCTGAAAAGAAAACTTCATGTTAAAAATCCTCCATGGGAGTTTTCATAGCTCACCAATGACCTCCTTGACCAGGACAGAGTGCTGGATGGTCCGGGGATTGCTTGCTCCGGCAGCATTGATGGCTTTGACGCGAATTAGGATTTTACTCTCTGGAATCAGTCCAGTGATGGTGTACTTGGTCTTCTCTGTCAGCTCCGTGTTGGCTGTAACCCAATCATCAGCTGCAGGAAAAATACCAATTCAGTTGAAAAAAAAATGTTTGTTGGATATGACAAAGGTGTATTTTCTCTCTCCAACCTTTTACCGAATAGTCGAACATTTAAACAGATGCCTGCTCACAATGCATGTGAATTGTTGTCACATTCAGCAAAGAATTGGTTGCCAATTTCTCAATATGGTTTTTACTCAGGCCATAGTGCAAAAAGTTATAAACCGTCTGTGGGTGAACCTCTATCACAGCGTAAATAAGGACCAATATCTTGGAGTAACGGCAAAAGGTTTCCACGATGGTCCAGTCAAAATTGTCATCTTTGGTAAGACTAAGCCCCGAACTTAAAAGATTTGAGGTTCTCTTACTTCCTTCTATGCAGTACTCCACTAAGTATCCGTCCAGACCAGCAGCTCCGATGGTTTCAGGAGGGCGCCACTTTACAGTCACTGTGGTGTCAGTGACATCGTCCACAACCAGCATGGTGGGCTCACTGGTCACAGCTGAGTTGAGATAAAGGTTTCAGAGATCAAAAGAGTCATTACCACCATTCCTCATTTCTTTTCCAACAATGACTATGAACTAGAACGGAAAACATCCATTTTGGCAAGTCATGGAGATGTGTGCAAGGCGCCTCTCTCTCTGGCTGGTATGCGATCAATCTGCTTGTCAGATCTCATTAGTCCCTGCTCGTTCGATCTATTCTTGTATTCTGAATCATATTTAACTCCTATTGAACCCTCTGACAGACCTGGTCTCCTAAACCTCTAATCCGCAGATGATTTGGCAGCCATTATAAAGACATATTTAATATCTTCTAAAGCTCCTGCGTGTCCAGTGGAGGTCACAGTCAGAATGCTTGGGATGGTGGGGTATGGGGAGGAACAGCTGCGTCGTCGGGGTACCAAGGGCAGATCACACATGCACTATCAATGGCCCACACTTTGAAATTTCCTCCATTATCATGGAACGGTTGTTAGATAAACTGAAGCCTTGTGTAATACTTTCCTGGACAGATTATTGCCAGTAACAGCTCAAAGGCCAGTGTTTGGACGGCTAAGTGGATATTCATGGAGACATTCAGGCTACTCACCAAGTGGAGTAAATGCTTTGGATGGTTCACTGGGCTTGGACACACCAATGGCATTGACTGCAAAGATCCTTACTTCATATGGCACTCCTTCAATCATCTTTTTGGGTTCAAAAGCTGTTTCTTTGATCAGATCAAAATTCAGCCTCATCCATCTGGAGCTCTGTTTCTTTTTTCTCTCAATGAAGTAGCCTTTGGAGAACAGAAAACTTGTCATGTATCCAACACATATGTTTAACCTGTAGTGGGTTACTTGCAATGTTTACCTAATATTGGTGAACCCCCATCATATTTTGGTGGTTCCCATGTCATAGAGCACCAATCACCACCCACCACTGGGACCAATGGAGCCTCTGGAGCATCAGGGATGTCTGCGCATATCACAGGACCATGATGGCTTTAAATTAATTCGTTCTTCAAATGGTCTTCCGAGAAGAGTGTTTTGCCATCACTTACCTACAACCTTGATTTTTACGCTGGCAGTTGCTTCACCAGCCTCATTCTGCAGGACTATCTTGTAGTTGCCTGTGTCCTCCCGCTCTGTGACGTCAATGGTCAGGCTTGTCTGGTCACCGTATGTTTCAGCATGGACACGATGACCTGACTCAAGAATCACCTAAGACAAAAGAGACAAAATAATATAATCCAGTGAATTACCCAACCATTTGTGTGCTGTAGCTGTTGCGGAAAATAGTTCTCAACAAACGCACTGTTTACCCTGTTTGAGTTCTATTTGGCAAGACCTACAGTGTCTTAATCTACTTTTAAAATGAAAGTGCATGTTTTGGCCACTTAAAGATTGATGTCTTCAGAAGGAAGCAATGGGTGCCAGAAACAATATGGGAAAGTCAGTTCTTTAGGTTCGGTCCTTTCCTGTGGTTTGTTTACAGAAGAAATACTACAGAAAATAACGCCAGCCTCTTGCTTTTAGACTAAAAATGCTCACCCGTTCTCCCTTCATCCACACCACCCTTGGTGCTGGTTCTCCACTGATTGGGATCTCCAAGCGAAGTTTGTTTCCTGCCACAATTGTCACCGTGTTGTCTGGGAAGTTCAAGCTTTCCAAGTGCACCCTTGGTGGGTCTATGGAAAATGAAATAACACCATAAATAATACTTTATGGTGTTTTTCTTCATTAAATAGTCAAGATATAAAATTTTCCAATCCAGCGTTGCAAGGATTGTGTACCGATAATGTGAATTTTGGCAGAGAGGCTCTGTGAATATCCCTCAGGTACAAAAGTGTAATCTCCTGCATCATGAAGGGAGCCAGCTGCAATTTCAAGACGATGCACCCTGGAAAACCAAAATGACATTATTTGTCATTTGTGTTAAATTGTCATTGATGAAGTTTTCAGGGTAATTTCATACTTATTTCTGTGTATGATGTTGATGCGGTCATTGGGCTGGATCAGTTGTCCATTTCTGTACCAACGACCTGGGACATTGCCGGGGTAAATCTCACAGTGCAGCTTGAGGGGTTGACCCAGCAGCACTGTCATATCCTGCAGGTCCTGGTAAATCTTTAGTGGTTTCACTAATTAAAAATATGAAAATGGTGTAGAATCGATAAGAGAGTGCATTAGAGTGAGTGATTAATATTAAGTCTTTTGAAAAACATGCAAATCAACAGACATTCTGAAATAGCCTGGGATGTAACTTACAGTCAACTTGTATGTGAGCCTCAGATGTGCCACCAGTGGCCATGATGGAGTACGTCCCAGTGTCCTCCCTGGAGGCATCATCAATCACCAAGAAGTGTTTTGTTCCTTCAACCTTAACTCGGTATCTGGAGCGCACTCCTGTTGGAACCTCAACGCCGTTCTTCATCCTGAAAGAGTATTTGAAATTAGTTGTGAAACATATCACAGATGAAGGAGCAGCTAAGCATATACATGAAGGTCTCATTTTCAAATGAACATTGTTATTACATTATGTGATACATTATTACATAATCTACTGTTGGTCAGAATTATTTTTCTAAAAATATCATTATTTTTTACAAGGATGTCTTTGAAAGAACCGCTACATTTAAACCCAAGTAAACACTGATCTATTATTTATTTTCAGAAACTTTATCATTCATATGTGTGGCCTGTAGATTATTTACATTTCGTGCAATGTAAAAGATTTACAAGGCTACACGCTAGTCAACTGAAGTTCA
>JAOWBC010000904.1:4380943-4402713 GCA_028566105.1 Hypoplectrus providencianus | reverse complement strand
GACTAAGTTTAGATGAGAAGATCAGTACCACCCCACATAATGTCCTTTCATGGACTATAAAAAAATGGTTATTTTATCTAACTCTTGGCAGGGAAGCAAATTTCCTAAAATGTTCAACCATTGTACGATGCGCAGTACCACCCTGATATAAATATCTCTTCCAGAATGTCGATGTTTTACCATCTCCAGCTCTTCTTCTTGGTTGTACTGTCACTCACCCACATTGACAGAGGCGCTTTGGGGGCTCTCTATCAGCAGGGTGGAGCGTGGTGGGGTGTCAATGGGCTTGTCCAGTTCCTCAGGGGCCTGACCCTCTCCCAGAGACCACACTGGTCATTCAGGAGAAACACATAGCATGACACAGTGCTCTCTATTGTGATTGTGCAAGGAAAAAACATAGCATTACATCTGAGAAATTCATACACCCACCTTTCACTTTTGATCTGAAAGATTTAGTCTTAACTGGAGAAGAGTTATACAGACAAACACATTTTCTCTCTTTCAGCCATCACACATCATACAGCAGCAGAATTTAAGCTCTTTGCAACATGGAAAGCATGGCACAGACAATGTGAAACACAGAAAGGGTGTCTAATAGACCACAGGTAAGGGACTTTCAGCAATGTGTAAAGAAATATGTAAATTACACATGTTCCTAATGCTCCAGTCTTCTAATCCACCTAATTTTTAAAGGTGTATCCTTACGCAAATGAAAAAGATTATATTTTCCAAATGCCACATGATTTCCTACCTGCAGTAATTGAGGATAACAGGAAGTTGGTGCTACAACATGTTCGAAAAAGTCTTTTTTATTTTGCACAGCAGCTTATTGGATTAAGCTAGTAAGTCTCCATTTGAGTAGCTATGGCGGAAAACAGGAAACTGGTTGAGTCCCAATAATTTTCTTGATACCGGTCTAAATTCCCCTTGGAGTGTAGGAAGAAATGAACATTAGTGCCTTTTTTTCTACCACTTCATTACCTGAGTCTTTTCTCCCCATGGCTGGGACGCTATCATCTAAACAAAGACAGAGAGAAATTTACAGCATATTGTAAAGAATAGTACTGTAAAGTCCACTGAAGCAAGCACACACTCATTAAAAGTTAAACCAACAGGCAGTTAAGTATCTGCAAGCACTGACCCAAGGAATTCTGAATCAGAGGAATGTTTACATACTCTGCTCTTTGTTTTACTTAAAGCCATATCTTGAAGATGGATTGATTACTAATGGCAAAACATAGATATGCCTGGTGTGATCAGAATTCCAAATGTATTCACATAAATGGCAATTTATGTGTACAGTAGCATGATCATGTAACACCCCAAGTCTAAAAAAATTACATTTTTTATTAATGGGTGTATGTTAATAAATTAGCAAATTAAGTTTGAACGTGTTTACTTTCTTGTATTGACAAAGCTAACTTCCAACACACATAAATAACTAAAAAAAACAAACATGTCTCCAACATGTTTCCTTCATTCAGACAGTGGGTAATCCTGATCTAGAGTATGCTACTGGTTTCAAAGGTACTAAAATGGTGGTAGGATTTAACAGAGGGATCTTACTGGGCAGCTCAATTGAGAGTTTCTTGAGTGAATTGGCATCCTCTGTGAAAAAAAACACAGTCATCATTGAAATTATTGAGAATAAACTCAAATATTTTTTGGTGGTTTGACAATGATTGTGTCTGCATCAATGTGGGCTTGACTAGCTGCTGGATGGTTTACATTAAAAAGCTCATGGAAGCAGCTGTTTTCTAGCCTTTTGTTTGTAAGATTACCTAAGCAATCACATAGCCTTTACCTTTGAAGCCCTTTGTTTTTGTAAAACCATAACTTAAATATAGACTTCATAAAAGAAGTGGACATCGTCACTGTGGTGTCAACCATTGGTTGGTGGACTGTTGCTTTTGAAGCCTTGAATTTGATAATTTGGCTGTCACTATCTCGCTGTTTGGCCTTTGCCAACTTGTTTTTTGGGGAGGCAGAATTGACTAAACTTTGCTTAGAAATTGGAGTTTGGTAATTTGCTAATTAGTGCTTTGAAACATTTGTTTTTTCTCTGCCAAAGCGCTTTTGTTGGTTTACGGTTTGTGTTGCAGATTGATGGAAAAAACAACTGGCCCGATTTTCATGAAACTTGGCAGAAGGACGTAGCATTGGCTTTGTGAGAAACCTTTGTTAATATTATGAGAAAAGGCATGGCTTTGATTGATGTCTTTGTTTTCCAAGTGCCATTGTAGTTCCAAGTCTGTTTTGATTTTACAAGAAGAATAAAATCTTAGGAGATGGCCTATTTTTACAATATCCAAATAAATAGTGCATCAATATAATAGGGAATACCCCAAAAAACTTTCAAAGTAATGTTAGATTTTTTTTTAGCATGCTCTGCTCTCTCACAACAAAACCCAATTCAGTATGTTCAACAATATTAAACTGTCAAGTGACATAAAAACACATTCATAAATTGAGATTCAGAAGCATTCCCTTTTAGTAGATTAATTTAATCTAAACATTATATTTACAAAATATATGTGCATATGTATTCATATGCATATACATATTTCACAACCATGTATTTATTTAGTTTGAATAATATATACATGTGAAATTCTACTTTCACATCCATACCTTTATTTGAGATAAGTACTTAAAGGTTGATGTGCTCGTAGGATTATTTTTGCACGAAAAAATTCACACATTTGCAATGTGTGATTGTTACATTATGTATGTTACATTACATTATGTATGTCAGTACACAAACATACATTTGAATATTTACGGATTTTACATCAAAAGTCCATTGGAAAAAAACATACAGGCCTACCAGTTCAACTGTGGCGTAGAGAGAATGCCTTTTTATGTTTACTAAAATGGCAACCATGAGCCTGTGAGCTGAAATTCTCTGTACACACCAGAAAACAGAATTGCTCAATACATTTAATACTACATGTTGCTATTCTTAGATTGGCATTATATAGCTGACAAACCAATGATAACTTAGGGTGCACCCCTAGTGCTTTTCTCAGAGTAGAACTCATGCCATGATGATGAATTCTGCTTCTTTTGCTCTCGATTCTGACTTGTGACTTGCATGCAACCAAATCCTGCTCAGACACGAATGGGGAATAGTACTCGGACTACAACTACAAACATAAACCAGTGCGCTGTGCTATCAAAATCTTGTCCAGTTGCCTTAAGATTCCGCATTTGTTTCTAACTGTTCTCAAAGGGTGAGGTAAATAGGAATCAATTAGAAAGTAATATGGATTGTTATGGGTACCAACCTGCTTGGGCTGTTGGGGGTGGGGTAGTGGCTGCAGCAGCATCATCATCTGCAATAAAGGTGTCATTGACAAATAGACCCACCTATCAAAAACCTCCAAGCCCAACACTGGCAGGCCAACAAGACACAAGACTGCCAGGCCAACAAGGCCAATCGATCACATGCGAGACAAGACTTTAAATTGAGCATCACATGCAGCTCTTGGACTTGAAGAGTGTAACCGATTATTTGACCCTAACTAGCTGTCAAGTCTGAGAAAAAAAATCGTGGGATGACGAATGCTCATTACTGCAAGCTTAACAAGCTGCCGAAACAAAAGCCAAAGCTCCATAGCGCCGTGACGCGCAGAAAGCACACACTGGTGCAACATCACAACATCAACCTTTAAGCAGCAGATGCAACTCATTGCTCATGACCGAGCCATGAAATCCTGAAAACTCCAAAGAAGCTCAGCTTTTCCCCAAGCTGGATTTTGTCTCTTAAAATCAATTAATTTAAACTCACCTGAAGATGCTACAAAATCAAAGCTGACAGCACAAAACCAGCAGACGTCTTACAGACACTATACTGAGTGTATGTGATCTGCTTATACATTCATGGTTTTGGATTATAAAATAAAGAGTTTGATGACTCACCTTGCACACAAATTTCACCACTTTCGGTTTGCCATTTCAGGATTTAGTCAGTATATCATCCATTGGTTATTTATTTATTATTAGTCTATATTAGTCTTGAATTCTCTAGGCACCTAAAGACTGCACTTTAAAGTCCTCAGGTGCAATAAATATTTTTTATTTCTCTAAAGTCTGCATGCAATTAAAGCCCTACAGGATTAGATCACAAATTTTAAAGCAAATTATACATCAATGCATGGCTTCAACCAGTAAGAATGAAGTCTATATCATTCTTAGCAGGGAAGTAAAATCTATCAGCTTTCATCTGAGAGAAATTCAAGGTTTTACATCCCTTCGCCATGTTGCCTAGCAATGCACTGTTCACATGAAATTATTTGCAAGACTTTAAGGGCATGTTTTTGCAGCATTTTAGTGAAAGAGCTAAAGGGGTAAACATGCATTTTAAGAGAGAAATGGGACTTATACTTGTTTAAGAGATATACTTACCAGCTGGTGGGGGAGAGACAGAGCTCTCTTCCTTTACAGCAGAGCTACTGGACTCTGCTAGTTCTTTTACCCCAACCCCACTAGTCTGTGGCTGGTTTGAGCCATTCTCGGTGGGGCTCGGCTCCTGAGCCACCACAGCCTGTGATGGCTCAGGCTCTGTGGGCTCTGGTTTCTTCCCATCAGTCTCTACTGGCTCTTTCCCCTCTGCTACCGGCTCTGTACAGCAGACAAAGCGCCAGGCTGGAGCAGCAAGCATCGAGCACAACCACCAGCAGCCTTGCAAGGCGATGCTTGCATATGATGTCTGTATAAATAGCTAATGACCAGATAGCCATCATCCCACTCGTTGATATTTTAAAAAAGAAAGTAACAGTCTAAAAATCACACTCCTGGCTCTTTGAGGCTTCAAAACAATGCACAATTGAGCTTAATGCTAACACCAGCATGATGGCATGCCTTGCTAATATTCTGGGGGTGTTATGTTTACCATGTTCACTATCTAAAATTAGCGTGATAGCATGCTAACATTTGCTTTTTACCATGGCTTATTGAACAGCTGATAGGAATGTCATTGTTTTTCATGGTATTTAGCATTTGACTTGACTATGGTTCAAAAAGAAAAATGAGAGAATGCTTGAATTCAGTCATCCTTTTCAAACCATGATTGTCAATTTAAAATATCATGGAAAGCCTCCAATAGCTTTTGCGATATTTCTGTCTGTAATGTGGCTACAGAAACAACCTGAAACATTCGTTCAAATTCAACATAGTCAATAAATTGTGTAAATACATATATATTTATTATAATTATTATTAAAGCACAAATGTGGGATGCCATTATGTCTAATGTTTTATTGGTAGGCCAATGGTGCTTCTATCTGGTCATTGCATATCTATACTGTCAAGTGATTAAGGAGGCTGGCATTTACTGACTCACACAGTATATATGAAATTATCTGATTGCTTGTATAGTTAAATTTAGACAGCTGGACTTTGAATAGAGCCAACAGAGTCAGTGAAACCCAACATCCCCCATCCCTTTATACCTCCTGTGTGATTCTAAATGTTTCACACAGTCACACAAACACAAAGAGAGCCACAGCACGAGTTACTTGCAGCACCAAGCATGAGGAAATGCAGGTTGAGCAGTGCAGGCATGTTGACAAGTGCACAGCAAGTAGAGATCTTACTGCTGACCTAATTAACTTCTTGTGTGAACATACAGTGTATTGAGCAGTCATACCTAAACAAGAAGTGCAGTTTCAGGCCTCTCAGAGTGAATTAGGTGAAAAGAAATCGTGATAGCACACACCAAACGAACACGTGATTTGAGTGTGATGTGCACAAGAACGCAACATTCTGGGGCAAATGAAGGGGGCGTCAGGGGTACCCACCTGGGGGTGGAGAGACCTCCAGGCAAATCTCAGGTAGGGGCACGGCAGCTTTACTGTCTGGGGCAACACTTTCTGAGCATGTGACAAATATAGTGGTGGATGGAACAGCTGCTTTTTTATAAGCACAAAGCCTCAGCATCTGCAATGCCTCTCAATCCCGCACTCGAACATACACGCCAAAACAGACATAAGCACACACATCTGCACACACTTGTCTGCAAGTATGCATTCGCACTTTGTTGCAGTAAATTATATTCTTCAGACTATTCTCACCTTTGATGCAACATAAAAATAATTTACTGTAGGACTTTTCTCCTTGTAAATATACAAAATGTGCTGTTAATATTGAAATATTAGGATTATGCAAATGTCACTAAGGTTCACAATTGAAATGCACATTCATAAACACACTAAGTTAAAATAAAAACAAAAAAGATGCCTTATGGGGAAGGCTGTGTAGGATTTTCCCATGCACCACCGTAAGACCCATTGGAAGAGTTATTCAGGTAGTGTTGTGTGTACATTAATAATACAATAGTTGTTAGGATCTCTTTTAAAAAAGGACATGCTTGAATAGGCAACATGAACTGCTATGAACAGGGCTTCACTGGATCATCAGTTTCCGATCCCAATAACGATTTTAACTCTGTCTTAACAGGGGTTTGATCAAGAGATATTACCATTTTGACCTGATCCTGCAAAGATTAGCTTTGCATAGGAGTGAAATGTGAAATAAGTCTCTACCAACAGTGGAGAAATGAAGCCTTCTATTACTCCAAAATGTCTAATGGGTCTTCATAACTGGCTTGCTAATTTTAGCTAAGCTGATATTCAAGATTCCCCCTTATTTGCTTTGTGGTAGTATGAAGGCTGTGAAGTTGAGTCAAAGCACCTTTAAGTTATAAAGTTATGTAATGCCTTGGTTGTTGGTTGGCATTGGAAAGAATGAGCCATTGCACCACTGTTCTAAGATGCACTACCACAAAGATCTGACAGGCATTTCTCGCTAAAGATTTATCGATAAAATCTTAGGCTTTGTTGAACCTTTTTAGTTAGATCCTAAAAAGCTGAGCTCTTCCCCCCAACTGTGTTTTAGCCTCAAGATGCTACAGCTCCAAGGTCAAACCCCAGCGCCGGCAAAAAGCCAATTGCATGCCGGCACCTTGCTCACATGGGGCGGCCGGGGCGTCAGCTGAATCAACAGAGAGGGATCAGCTGGCTGGCGAGAGGAATTTCAGGGATGCTGACAGCTCGGACGTTGCCACAGATCACTCTGGAGCACAGCAGCAAATCCATACTGCCGACTATTGGCTCCACATTTACACTCCTATGCGAATGTGTTTGCACGTTTGCGCCAAGTTCAGAGCTGAGATCATCACGTTACACGTGTAGATGTGCTCAGTTTTGCACAGCGCCTAAACACCTTGATGCAAACAATGGTTAGTGTTTGATGTGTACACTTTGACAAATGCATTCTATTCACAAAGAGTTTGTTTGCTTTTCCTTAAATGTTTCCCCTTTTCAGTTTTTAAACCCCCTTGTTTTTAAGTAACGTTTGATGAATATTGTGCTAGCAGTATGCCAGACTGTGAGGTGACAGTGGGAGATTAGATGTCTGTCGTCCTCTACTCACCTTCTGGCTGACCATTTGGCGTCTCATCTAAAGAAAGACAAAACAAAACACATCACTGTAAAATATGATTCAGAGAACGTCTCACTCCCTGACCCAAAAATGTCTCTCTGTTTGCGTATATTGACTTATTTTATTGATATCCATTCACCACTAAGCCATATCATCTTTGTGTTGGGTGACTGGCTCCTTGTGCTTAGACACCATGTTGTCTTAACTGATTATGATTGAGGCCCCATGACACACCATTTGTTTGCCCTCTGCCTCGTCTAGACGTATGAAACTAATGGTGGTGGTGGTTGTGGTTTTGGAGTAGCGACAGATTCATGTTTAGATAGGACATTCAAAACCTGCCCTGCCTCAACAGATCAAAGCTTCCATACAGTCCTTGGCATGGAATGATGGGGTTAAAAAAATGAATCCCTTATATTATCAGTGGGTTAGTGGAGCACAGAGCCACGAGAAGTTGTCTAGTGCTCATGGGAGCTTCAGACAAGTCATGACACATCTGGACTGTCCTGTTCTGTTATTGTCCTTGAAGGCACACCTTTCTAAGTCTCTCTAAAAAGACTAAATAAAGTTAATACGGGGAGAGTTTTCAAAGCACAGTATGTTCTACTCATGTATTACACAATGTAATGTAAACAGGTGAACTTGGGTAGAATGCAATGTTGAACTATAAATAAAAAATCTATGCTGGTAAAGTGTCCAAGGAAGTTAAAAATTATACAGGTCAATTATTTTTAAGTGAGAAAACCATACTTCCAACAAGGTGTTTTGGTGGCTTTGCTGTCGATGCTCAATCCATACACTTAGTATAAGTGTCTCTTTTTAAAGCAAACTCTTGTGCTTCACTACGTAATGTTGTCAATCCAGTCGCAATATTAGTTGATGGATTCATGGTTTAGGTTGAGTCAAGTACAATTGTTATGTAAGTTAAGCTATGTAGGTTAAATAATCAAAGTTGACATGAACAGGCGTCTTCTGGGTGAAAGTCATATTTGTCTGTCCTCCCAGATCAATCTGTCTTCTTCCCTACGATCTTTACACTACATCACCTGACTACCAAGCAACTATTAACTGGAAGTTCAAACTTATACTAGATATAATATTGAGATTAATGTAAGTGCCTTTTGATTTCCTGATATTCGTATGTCTCCGGTGCCACTCTGGTTGCCCAGTTGGGAATGCGACTGTGGAACATGGTGTTATATTTGATGAAAGGCCCACAGGGACTGTGGTCTAAGTTAAGTCATGGTTTGGGATTGCTTATATCATTATTATCTTAAAGTGCAAGCTCGAATGATTGAGCTCATTTCAGGCCAAGCCTGTCAATCAAGAGAGAACTAAACTGACTGTTGAACACAGTTGCTATTTCAGAAAGAAGAGGTGGTGGCAGGTGAGGGCAAGCACTTTGAGTTGGAAGTGAGTCAGGGGTGGCTGATGAGTTCAGATCGGAGCAGAGAGTCTCTGTTGCTACAGAAAGAGTTGGGGTCATGTCCTGCCTCTTGCATAGTCTACCCGGGCACCAGCCATCGCCTTAACCAAATGGACTATTTTCAGTTTGTGAGATCATGACGGACACAGACAATGTCCATGTCCATTTTCTATATGCATGAAAGAGCAACTCGGGACAATGTCTGGACCTGATAATCCAGACATTGTCCGAGTTCATGTGAGAAGATGGCCAGAAATACACAGGGATTTCAGAGCATAGCTCTTTAATATCAAAAGACCCTTAATCTCTTTTTGTTCACAAGAGTAACATTCCTGTTTCATTCTGCATTTTTCAACTTTGTACGTCATCTTTTTAACTTTTTGAATGCAGCATAGAATGTAAGAGGTGTCAAAGAAAGTTCCAGACAGCATTTTATTTAGTTTTACCTGAAAAAAAATAAGTGTAAGTAAGTAGAAGTAGTCGTGACAATTTGACCAGAAATGGCTGAACAGCAGCCTGATGTGTTTTTGAACCACGTCTTAGAGTATCTTTAGCTCTGGAGAAACCTTTGTTCCCGTCATAGTAAGCCTCAGTTTCTCACTGCCAGCTGTTGGCAGCCAGGCTATGAATACTTCCACCATAATTCCATGTATGTCTATTGACTATGCACCATTTTTAACATTCATTTTCCCTCCATCGCTTCGTAGCGTCTGATATCCCTCCATTTGTAACGATTCGCGCTGGGCATTCCTTGTCAGAATTAGCCGCAGTGCCATCTCACTTCAAAACAATGTATCACTGGCCACCGGGCCACAATCCTGCAGGGTCACATCATGCACCCGAGAATGAGCCCTGCCCGCACTCTGTCTCATCTCCATTGAGATAATGAGAGTGGAGAAAGGTTTTGTTTTACCTCTGAGGACTCCCAGTGCAGCTGACAGGGCTGCAGGTATTTTCAGCTGTTGCCCCTGCTGGCGTGCAGACAGAAGGGCTCATACAGGCTCTGACGTGAGCCAAACTGCCGGCAGCTTCATTTTTTCCTATTATAGACCTTTATTGCTTTTATAAGCCTACATTGATGATACTGTTTGACCTTGTTGTGGTTCTTTATTTTAATTCTGGTTACACAAGAACTTTAATGAGGAACTTCTGTGAGAGGTTAAGTGTCGGAGGAGAGACGAGAGCTGTACTTGGGTGGCAATTAGCTGCTGACAGGCTTTCCCCATGTATCTGACCATGGATTTGATTTATGAGGTGGTATTCAGTAACACAAAGCAACAGTGTCAGAGGACAGAGCCCAGGGAGAGTGATGGGCCTTAGAGACGGTAAATATCATGAGGTGAAGACAAGGGCTTGTTCACGACTGAAACACAAACCCGAGCGGCAGTGAGGACAGGACTGTAAGGCTCAGGGTCAGAGGTTTAATGGCGAGATGTCTGAGTGGTTCAACCTGAACTGAGGATGGCAGGGAGATGTCTGTTTTGGTTTGTGGCACAGGAGGAGGAGGAGGGGTTTGGCGGCAGTGGAGGGAGATGGCAGGGAACAAGGGATGGGGATTAAAAGTGCGCTCATTCTGAACTATTCCAGGGACAAGAATCCAGGTCCCTAAAGATCTGTGGGCGACTCAGCCAGTCCGTCATCTCTGGTGCAGACTTTTTAAAGGCTTGAGAGTGGGATCTCTAAAACAACAGCGCTGGCCTCCTCCTCTTCAGCTGTTCAGACTCATTTAAAGAACAATACTTTTCTACTCTCATTTATCTGCTGCTCTTGGCTATGCAGCTATTTATGGGTAGTGTTTGTGGCAGACTGGAATCTGCTGCCTCTATTTCCCCACAGCTTTGTCTCTGAGGGGATCAGGGATGTTTATGGAAGTGGATGAACATTGTGGGGGCAACTGCACTGTACACAATCCACCATGCAAAGGTACATAAAGATAAAGGCTGTGCTGAGGTTCTAATTATTTCAGGACCACAGTTTCCCAAAGCTCTTTCTTAACATGAATGACCCAACACGAGATTAAGGGAAGATTTGGAAGTGAAGAACAGGAGTGTGTAGCTAGCAGCTGGCTGTCAATAGTTGATAACTCCACATTTGTGTTAATTTCAGAAAAAGAGATCCCATGAACCCAATCCTGAAAGTGCAGTGTCCATTGTGCTAATGACACAAACCTTTTTGAATTAATTTATCAAACCCAAAATGACACAAAAAAGGCCACCTTTGTTGCTAAGACCTTCGGTTTGGATTTAAACACTCCCCAAAGAAAACTATAACTTGTTGGAAAACAAAGGAAAAAAAGCCCTTAAAGAGTAAGACGGAGGTATCTGTCTTCAAACACACAGACAAGAAATAGATGTCTTTTGTACAGAGGACTGTGTAAGTGTCAGATTGTCTATAATGTGTCAGGAACAAGAGGGATCAATGGCCCCCTGGAGGACAACAAGTTTATTAAAAACTTGTATCAGCTCATGAGGTTGGCTTCCAAGATCCAAACAAAATGTTCCATTTCCTCTACATGGGCATGTCTGGGTCCACAGCAGACCCCCAAAAGAGCTGGGCTAATGGGGAGGGTGGGAGTAATACCATATCGTAATGACAGACAAGAGAGGATTAAAAGGGAATGTTGATGGACATGATGGTACAGATGAGTGACGTTACTGTGTGGAGGCGAGGGGAGGGGTTAAGATGCTGCCTGTGGTGGAATAAGGAGTTGAATTATGGGCAGGGGGGAGGATCTCCCATCAATCATCAGAAAAACAAACACAATCGGGTTGTTATTTATCCTCATACAGCCCAGCGTTTGCTCAAATTGCATCATCCTTCACAGGTCTTTGCTTGTGTCCAGCTTGGCACTCATCAACATTCCTCCATTGCGCTTCATCATCGTGTCTTTCTCCATCTGGATCAGACCAAACAATCCACTATGACAACCCCCCCAGTGGGCAACAATAGTATCTGCTCATAAACCTCAAATCTTCTCTTGCCCCCGGGATGGTAGAAACACGCTCTACCAGTAATACAACACCACTGTCAAAGTCACTTTGAGGATTCCTATGAACAAGCTGGCAGGCGGGCCGTAAAGTGATGGAGTCGCCTGACTCTGATCCCCTCAAACAATAACAGCAAATCTTAAAATACCAAGCAACTCATAAAAGCACCACAAAATCACTTGAAGCTTACATGTTTTTGCTTTCAAAGTAATTCAAACAGGTTTATTTGTTTTTAAACCATGCTCATCCCATCATCATTATCAGAACTCCTACCTTTCTTTGTGGGCTCTGGCATCTTGAGCCTCTTCTCAAGAAAATAATCGTCAAGAAGTCAAAAGGTGCAGGTAGGACAGGTAGGTGCCTTCAGAGCAAGGTGACACGACAGGAGGCCAGGTAAGGCGTGGTAGCCCTCTCGTCCAGGAGGGAGAGAGATGATGACAGGAAGGTAGAAGAAAAAGCCTCTGGGACCCCTTGGACCAGAGTGATGGGAGATGAGGAAGGCACAGGGATACGGTTTGGAAATCTCAGTGGGGGAGGAGAGGAGGACCAGTGACCGATCCAGGAGGGACAGGCTTTAAAGGCCTTTTATAGAGAGGTGGCATGCTCCTCCTCTCTAGTGAACCCCACATCGCCGTCCCCTACCCACTGGCTATTGTGCCAGCTTTTGAGATGAGAAGAAGGAACTGTGAAGTTTGTTTGTGTCTGCTGCCTTGTGTTCAAAGTTGACATGGAAGTTATGCATTTTACTTGGTATCTACAGACTGGAGTTAAGTCCGATATATTCATGTTTTAGATGCTGCAATATGTCTTAATTTTCTTTCTTTTTTTATTGGTGGGTTTTCTTCAAAGGGTCTTGCTTGACTTAAGGGTCAAGATCAGGCAATTCTCATTCATTGTTTATGTTTATGCCTCGAAAAAGTAATGAGGATCAAATGTATTTAAACCATATAATTAGGATGCAGGAGGTGCAGCATTAATGTTTGCTGTGAAGGAAAATGTATTGTTATTTGGCCACTTCAGAACGAGAAAGTTGGGTCAGATTGAGGGGTCAGGAGATGGCAGTTTGTGCCCCCTCTAAAACCAAATGTCCTTTCCAATATACAATTCAAGTTCACTTTTGAGTGGGCAGATATTTTATCCGGATATCCCGGCTAAGACTTATTATGCAAATTGAAGGCAAATGTGCAGTTGGAAATCAGAGACCACGTCTATAACTGGACTGTTAACAGATAGCCAGCTTATCTAAGTTAACTTATCAGATAGTAGTAAATGGTTATAGAGACGGCATATCAACCAATGTGGTTCGCCTCTTAGCAGTCACTCAAAGCCGAATCAAACATGATTGTTCAATACTACTTTGAACACAAACAGACCACAAACTGATAGCAGAATGCTTCTGATATAAAAGTATGGTCCAGACCCCTCAGTGTGGAGGGGGTGTTCTCAGCGGGGCATCAGAGGTGAGTATCCTTAACGCACTGCAGAAGTTGGTGAAAAGGGAGGGGACAGGGAAATAAGGAGGTGAGATATATAAAGGGAAAGGTGTCGTCATTGTCACAGGCCTGAGGCTGATGTAATTTTCTCCGACTCTCCTGGCTGATATGCAGGAGTTCCAGAGAATCTGTGGATTTATTACAAAAGAAAAGTTTGAAATGACATGCAGCGACTCGATGCCAGATGTCCGCTTAATCCAGCGGGAATGCTGTCCAAGAACAGCAGGCTCTCCAAACTGGCAAATAAATACTGTGGGAGATGCCTGGGCGGTGGTTATATGGCCTATTCTTAGAAAGCTGTCATAAACCTTGACATTTGACATGTGTATCTAACATGAAAAGAGCGTTTCATTGTGAATTACATAATTGATGTGGCTGCTTTGCTCCTAATTAATCTTTTTAGCACGTCAAATGAATGTGATAAATCAGGTGTGGTCACTGATCAAAGGTCTCAAAGATTAAACAACAAGGCTGAAAGCTGGCGGATTTACGAGCAGCAGCACGCCTGGTGCTGAAGCTTCTTTACATGTACAACTCTGAGCGCCAGCTACAGGGAATCTAACAATATCATAACCACTTGAGCCGTTAATGATGTCAACCTGTAAGTGCACTTAAAACATGCACAATTAATACCAAAGGACAGTTGAGACAAAGCAAAGCTCTATTTTAGGAGAGAAAGATGCAGTCTGTGCACAGGAATGCAGCTTATATGGTCCATGAGAAATCTGCATCCTTGAAATGAATCACTCTCACTTCAAAAATTGGATATATACATCCACATATCATATGGTGTGGAAGCTTTTAATTAAAGTCTTTCCTTAAATGACTTGTTTTCATAATTCAGTTCAAAGTATGTGGCCTTTCTTGGTAACAGACTCCCATAGCTCAGTTAGCCCATTTATAACCCGCAGCGGGCTCCAGCAGTAAATACTGGGCTTAGGGAAGTATCATGTGGGTCCGCTACAAACAGCACAAAACCATTTGGTATTGCCCGGGACGGCCGAGAGTTCACATCACAGAGGGGATTTAGCCATGAGGTCACACCGCACGGGAAAGGAAAAAGAGGCTGAGAGAGTTTGAGGCGGACTACAGTGACACCCTCTGGTTCCCAACAGCCAGAGACAGATCTGCATGAAGGAACACACACATTTATGTCGGCTGTGGGTTTTGTTCTTGTGATCATGAAACGTCACTTTGTTTTTGACGAATATATACTAGATTGAAATGATGATACTAAAAAAACATTTGGATATATGGTAAACTTTTATTGTATAAAACAAAGTCTTTATTTAAATAGAAGTACATTTAGTGTCTAATTAAGAAATTTCCTAGTAATTAACCTGAGAGATGGTCAATGATTTTCTTTATTTTTTTTTTACAATTTGAAATGAAACCTAATCATAATGACGTGTTCATATTGTCCTGTTTGTCATATATGTCTAAATTCAACGTCCAAGGAATATCAATCAAACTGATGCTGCATTGGTTGCCAAAAAAAAACTCTTATTACTTATTTCTTCTAATTTCTTCTTGTTGTATTTTTTTAGTCTATAAAATAAACAGTAAAAATAATCAATATATATTCATAGCAGGCACAGCAATATCTGTTGCAATAAGTGTGTTGACTGTGAATTTACCAAAAAATACACGCTGTAAGAGTAAAATATGTTTATTTCTTTTTTTTGTTATTTACACCACTAATTCCTCGCACATGCTGACTTCTAAAAAGTGGAAAGTTGAAGCTTCTAGATTAAAAAAAAAATGGAAAAGGAGGACATTTAGAGTTTTACATGAAAAAAATATGTGCTAAACAGAATTAGAGATCTCCTCGTCGACACTTCTGCAGTAACATCAGTGTCTCTCTGCTGAACTGGTAGGTGAGCTTCTTCTTCACCTTGAAGATCTCTCCAGACCGGGCGTAGTTCCTGAGGGCGCGGGACATCTTCTGGTACGTCATGGGCCTCTTGTTGCCCTTCCTCTGCCCCCACAGGGCCGCCACCTGGTCTTTGTTCGTGGAGGAAAAGCGGAAAACGCCGGCGGCTGCTGGCACCCAGGACACGCAGTGGGCCATGCTCGGGTCCTCAAGCATCTCAAACAGAAAGTGGAAGAGGCGCACCTTTCCACCTGCAACCATTGAGCAAACAGTAAGTGGCACGATGGAGATGTAACAGGGATTTGGAAGAAGGAATATAACTGCAGCTGTGCCGCTCTGAAACAGTTAATGCTTGTTACAGTTAATCATTTCCTCAAATACAACAATTCCCAGAAAACATCTCTCTCTCTCTTCAGTCGTGTCTGCAGAGGAGAGGCTGAAGCTGTAAACACTGCGGTTATCTGATAGATATTTAAAACAGAATGCCATGCACCTTTGCTTTTTACCGTAAAGGGAAGGTCTCTTATTTGCTCTCTTGGTATTATTTCCCCCAGGCTACTAGCAACCAGGCCAATAACAGTATCTAGTGACCAGAAAAAGCAGAACTCACCGCTCCCCGCTGTGTGTTTGGTTGGTTGTCTTGTTGATATAAAGTTTGGCAGTGACCCATGCTCAGACAATGTTGCTGTTGTGCTCCGACTGAGAGCCGCTGGGGTGTCGTGTGCCAGCAGAGGCTGAGGTGCAGGTTTGATGATCTTTGTTGAAGGAAACACAGCTTTAAAGGCTTATAGGTGCAGTACTGGCCAGATGCACTCACAATTCTGATGCAATATCAATTAATATCTGGTGCACATTGTCTCTTTTCCAACAATAACAGTTAAATACAAGTTAAGAGAGATGGAGGTAACTAAAACAACAAACAAAAGCTTAGAAAAAGAACAATTATAGTTGATGGACAGCGAAAAGGAAACCGGATGAAAATGAAAGTGAAGCTGGTGCTCATGAACACTGAGAGGTAAATGTAAACTCCAGTGCATCAAACAAAATATTCTGCTGACAGAGACATGTAATATTCAAAGCCACTTTCCATTGGTTGGGAGTGCAGGTAGATGGCATTAACTGGATTTTTTACCAGTAGACTGGTGTTTGCATCCTTTTGTTGTAAGTTATGTTCAGAAGAAATACTGAAAAAAACTTATCTTTTTAACCATCCCTTCACTTAGTGTTGGTTGGAAGAAATTGACATTCCCAACATATATCATGGCCACTGGATTGAGTGTTTATAACCGCAATCTTAAAAAGGTTTAAAATATTGGTGTCATATTTCGGTGGCTATCTATTAATTTTTGTGTCTTTTAAGCAGCACGACCCAATGAGAACAGCATTTATCCTGGTGACCTTTTTGGGTAGTTATTTCTTTAAAAAGCTAATAATTATGTCAGTTTAAAAAAGAATTCATTGCATGTTGCCGTCATCGAGGGTTTGCAAACTATTAAACTGCCATTTTGTCACATTTTTTTATGATTGAATATAAATTGCACTGCAGCAGTTTTTGTAAAACATCATACAAACCTTTTCATGAGAAGTTATTTAAGAGACACTGGATCATTCACATTATATTATCACATATCTAGAACTAAAATAAGCAATATTTCACTTTCTAAATACCCTGCTATTGTCAGCACTTTCACAGGTTACTACATGTTTTTTTTGTAGGAAAATCAAACATAAAAATGCCTACAGGAGTCTCATAGCACATCCAGCGCTGCTCGCATGACTCCACGTCCACAGGTGCTCTTCCCTCATCTACTGGCACACCTGCAGGCCAGTACAGCTTTTCCCCTGTAAACGCACAAAGACTGAGATCAGTTTCGTCTTCAATTTTTGAAATAATATAATTTCCCAGGCTTTCCTCTTACCCTGTTCTCCCGCATTTTGTCTGTAGTACTCCTCTAGGAACTCTAAGATCACCTCCAAATCGGATTGAGTGTCCTGGAAAGAATTCTGACAATGACAAATAATTCAAAATCAGCATTAATACCGCAGATATTTCAAGGATTAGTTGCCTTGAAGAGTAGAAGTAAATGATCATATCATCCTTGCAAAAAGCCTGCTCTTTACCATCACTGATGAGGCTGGATAATGCAGAACAGTCCTTGCAGTTTGGAAGAATTTCACAAAACTGACATTGAGACGCTCAAGTGCCGAGACTCTTATTATACCCCCACAGGAGCAGGGTTTTTCTGCATAACACCAGACGTTTTCTACCCAGGGCTCACAGGAACAATGACCACCATCCCACAAAGCCCCGACACCAGCACCAGTCAACGCATCAACAAAGCGTCCCAGCGCTGACCACATCCTCCCCGCTGCAGCAGATAAGACCCGGGCCTGGAGGCAGCATCTACACAATGCTCTCTTTTCAGGAAAAACACACTTGCTGCCATATTTTTCCTCTCAGGATGTGTCTTAATTTCAGATTTTTGTAGTGCTTGTTGCAATATTTCACTACAATGGGAGACGGTGCCAAATGTTTCAACACGGCATTTTTTTTTTATCTTTTCATGACAAAAGACAAGAGCAGAGCTGCACTTTGTTGTTACTGAGTCGGTAAAAAAATAAACAAAAACAAACTGAGAGAACACAGATTGATTTATTGCTGGAATTCACAACAAAAATTACATGTATGATGCTTATAGAAATATTTATTTACACAATAAATATGATAATTATATAAAAACATTGTTTTATTAAGACAAAAATCAAATGCACATCATCAGAAATAATGTTACTTATATAACAGTCTTAAACATTTAATTGCAAATTTGTATTATTGTGATAAAATATTTCGTCAAACCTTTTCCACTGTCCTATATACACTGTGAGTTCAAAACTGTCTCTCTACATCAGAAAATATTTATACAGAATTAAGATATTATAATGTTGTATTATTATTATGATTCTAGATGACATTTTAAATTAAAAGATACAATATTTAAGCATACAGATTTTTAGAAGATTCCTCAGACTAAACTGGCTTGTATTGTTTCTTGGATTACAGGTGTGCTGCCTGTAAAATCCAAAATAGAGTACATACGCGCTGCTGCATGTTCACTGTAATTGTCATTGAAATGTATGTATTTCAACGTTTTCCCAGCAACCACTTTTCCTGATGATATAAGAATATTCTTACTCATATTTAGGTATTTACAGTTACTTTTTATGACTGAAACAGTCAAAGCATGTCTTAATATAACATTCATGGACACAGCATCTAAAACCTGTTGGACAAGCATCAGCTGCTCCTTAATGTAGCAATTTTCATTAATATTTTTTCTTTGCCATTATCATTTAAATGTCTGAGTTGTCCCTTCATTTTTGTAGTTCATGAGTATTTAGTTAATTTACATTTAAATATGTGACTGGTACACCCAAAATATGACATGCAATAACATGCCTTGATTGAATAAAAGTACCTGTTAATAATTACACTCTTAATTAGTGCTTCATTAAATGCAGGTGTGCTAACTTGTGCGACCAGCCTGTTAAGTCTCTGACATTAAACTCTTCAGGGACTTCCCCTCTGTGGTCCCCCCCCGTCCTGCAGCTCACAGTTTGGCCGTGCTGTGTGAGGTGAAGCTGGAGGCCAGGTCGTAGTCCTCCTGCAGCTGGTAGTGTCCGTACCAGCCGTGCCAGTCCGCCGCCGCAGAGCCGCAGTAGCTCTGCTCTGCCGGGGCCTGCCTCTGGCCGTGGACCTCTTCCGGTGCGGGGGCGCGGCAGGGAACGTGCACGGACACCTGCGCGGAGCCGAGCCGGTGCAGGATGTCGGGGTTGAACTGGTAGGTGAGCTTGCGGCGCACCTTGATGATCTCACCGGTGCGGCTGTAGTTCCGCAGGGCCCTCGCCATCTTCTGATAGGTCATGGTCTTGCGGTTGCCCTTGCGCTGGCCCCAGCACTCCGCCAGCTTCTCCTTGTTCTTGGAGATGAAGTGGAAGGTGCCGCTGCCGCTGTCCGTCCACTGGATCGAGTCGCCCATGTTGGGGTCGTTCAGGGCCTCGTGGAGGTATTCATAAAGTCTCAGCTTCTTTCGACCTGAGGAGATCAGATTGGTCCTGGTTTCAGTCCAATATATTCACTCTTAGTCTTTGGGGGCTCACATTCACTGTAATTAAATGTAACCCTGTAGATATATGTTTTTGGAGACTTGGAGACTATAAATTTGCTGGGTACTTCTTTTTTCCAATAGTTATTAAAAAGGCCAGGCAAATAGTAAAACAAAACAAAACAATGCATCAGTCTATTTATTAGTTTTATTTTCTAATATTTTAATTATGAGAATAAAGTCAGACCAAATGAAAAATAAATCAGATGATGAAGATTTTATTTTTTATTATTTTTTATTTATTTTATTTTTTTTGCATTGCATTGCATGATAAAGTCAAAATGATGAGACTGAAAGATTAAAGTCGACCTCTGAGGTTAGACTTTATTATTCATTCTCCATATTCTGATTGGTTTTTTCTTTTTCTTTCAATAATTCAACTTTAGTCTGACTTAACGTTTTGACTTAAAACTTGCTCTTGCACTTCCCTTTCTGTCTTGTGCACTTTCTGGCCCTGAAAGTCTCCGTACTGAAAACCTGAACCTGATTACCTTTGCTGCTCCTCTGTGCAGGTAAAATCGGGAAGAAGTGGGGCGACTCATTCTGCGCAGACTGACCCAGTGAGACATCAGGGAGGACCGGAGGCCAAGGCTGCTGCTGTAAGAGAAACATTTAATATAAATAATTTTGTTTCTTTATCTTTTACCGCTGATCCAAACACACAAACAGCCACTCACAGCCACGTCGTTCCACTCATACGCTGGAGCTGGGAGATCAGACGGGTGTGTGACGAAGCAGCAGGAGATCTGATACTGCAGCGAGGGCTGCTGGGGGCCCAGAGTCTCGTAATATGCATACTCTAAAATTAAATAATAAATGAAATAATAAATTATCCCCATCAAATAGAAATGAATCAATTAGAATGAACAAACAATAAAAAATGCTTATTTTCATGATAAAATAAAGAAAAAAGGTGGAATTTATAAGCATTAAATCTTTCAGTTTATCGTCCCTTTAGTATTTTTGATTATCTATTTTAACTTAATTATGCACCAGTTCTATAAATATACTGTACCTGAATCATAATATGAATTGTTTGAATGCTGTTTAATCACATCAATTGCATCCTCAAAGTGCTGGTTGATGTCGCTGTCCAAAGAGGTCTACAAAAAAAAAAGAAAATTAAAATGAAATAGAAAATGTGTCCTTTAAATAAGTATGAAGATTAAGAGCATGAACGTGTGAAACTCTGAGAGTAATTCTTCTAAATAACTGTAATGATAATGGGAAATGCGTCCTCATAACTCACCATCTTGTACGTCTGAGTGTTGCTCTCTGCTGAGGTCATTTTCCGTCCTAATAGCTGAACACCTCCACACCTGTGCAGGTGCACTGTATTTGGACAGGTATATATACGTTGCAGACCTCCAATACCTGTTCACCATGCAGCCACATGAACAGGCAGAGAGGCCGGTCAATTTAAATGTGTTAACGACACTTCTTCTTTTTTTTGGAAACACAGATCAGATGTGAGCATCACTCTCTCTCTCATTGTGTAGATCACAATCTGGGAACGAACAAAAACTCCCTTATTGCTCCCATCGACCAGGAATACCACCAATTCTCATCCTGACCTGAGAATTTGCATACCAGACGAGATGTGTATCTAACATACACATCTATAACTGGTGCTGTTCAGTAATAAGCGTTTCTGTAAAATGAAATTGATGCCTATAGAATTGCGGGAAGTGGTCCTCTGTGGTCTTTTGTTTTCTGCCTATAAAGTCAAATGAGAGGAGGAATATTTGCATGGAAAGTGCTTATAGTGTGAGCCTGCGGCGGGGCTCCTGAGAAACACAAACAGCAGCTAACCACTAACTTACAATAAATCAAAGGCTTTACCATCACTTATCACAATAATATAATCATATGAAGGCTCCCTTTTCATTTCACTTTCATTTTAATCCCAAAATATCTCATAATGTAACTTGTTTCTGTGTTTTTTTATTTGAAATATTAAAAAGTTATGATTGCATATTTTCCTCAATAACAAAACAAAACCCAAATGCAGTACTTCATTACACAAGAAAGAAATGCATGAATGTAAAAAAAAGGAAAATATTACTGAATATAAATATAGAAATGCTAAAGCATTTGTGTTACTCACAAATCACAAAGAAACACAAATCCTGACATGTTTATTTAAATAAAATGCCATGATCTAAGATTTATTGAAATATTACAAAGAATTTGTAAAATAAAAGCATTTATTTTCCTCCCACATTGCACAAAAAGCAAAAAAAAAATGGCAGAAAAGTAGTAAAATATTGATTCATAAATCTCTTTTTTAACCCTTCATTTTTAAGGTTAAGATTTTAAGCCTAAATTATCTGATAATATAATTATTTGCTTTATTTATTTGGAAATATAAACATTTTTAATTGC
>JAOWBC010000904.1:4354844-4365689 GCA_028566105.1 Hypoplectrus providencianus | reverse complement strand
TGTCACTCATGTCTACATTCATACATTTTAGATAAACTATCTAAAATAAAGACTGGATGAAAGCAACATTTCCAGCTGAACTTCCCTCAGAGCTGTAAACACACTGCTGT
The DNA here is from genome assembly GCA_028566105.1 of Hypoplectrus providencianus. Lineage (NCBI taxonomy): Eukaryota > Metazoa > Chordata > Actinopteri > Perciformes > Serranidae > Hypoplectrus > Hypoplectrus providencianus. The sequence continues at coordinate 4,365,579 of JAOWBC010000904.1, read as the reverse complement.
GTCTGTGCTGGAGACTCTGTTATAAATCATTGCGTTTTTTATCTTGAACTCGCTTTTTTTGGGAAGAATTTCTGTCTCATATGAGCTGAAACAGGACAACCTGGACAGCCGAGCTCTGTTTCCATGTGTCTGTGCTGAGTTCGAGGTCTCACTGTGACTGTTTGTCTTCAGGCGTCCATCCAGAGGAATATTCCCATTTATAAAGCAGCAGTGAAGAGCAACATCGAGGTCCGCATCGACCAGGACAACTTCATCTCCCCGGACATGTAAGCAGCTCCACATCTGACCACTGAGTGGAAATTAATCCTGAAGACTTCTGAGGTTTGATTCCTTTTGTTTTCTCCTTCAGTTCTGGAGGTGTGGAGATCTATAACGGAGACGGGAAGATCAAGGTGTCCAACACTCTGGAGAGCAGACTGGACCTCATGGCTCAGCAGGTAAACAGGTTCTTCTTCTTCTCCTTTTACAAGAAGCTTTCATATTTCTGAGCCTTTGTTTTTCCATGTGAGGAGCTATAAGTAACACTGTAAAGTTTATTTTTGTGTTTGGATGCACAACAACAACAACAGATTTTTACTCTCACGTGGGTTCAGTTTGATTTTGTGACGCACTTTGTTCTCTGTTTGATTTGAGTCCTTTTTTTAACCTCTTTAAACAAAACATAAAGTGCTTTTAATGGCCACAATTGAATTAGCTTTTAAATGAGGGGAACAAACTTACAGTTAACAAAATGAAGTTAGCGAACAGTCGCCCTCACGCTAGCTGAACTTTACATTTTCTACTTAAGGAACTGAAAGATGGAGTGACAGATGTTTAATGTGTCTGTTCAGTTTGTGTCAGTCTCAGTTGTTGATTGGTATTTTTAGATCTGTGTTATGAGTTTACATACATAAAGAAAAAACAATAAAAAAAAAAGTAACAAAATAAATCAAACTATATAAGTAAATAACAATCAATAAACCTGCAAACAATTTAACATTTTGCTAATGGTTTTAAATCTTTGCTATTTAGGTACCAGTTTAAGAAGTGTTTGAAGATGTACTATATGATTGTTATTTATCTTTTTTTAGTTAAATTTTGTTTAATTCAGATTATTTTCTTTTGTATATGAATAAGGTTTTATCCTTTATTATTATTTCTGATTCCAGGCAGTACATTCTTCAAATAGGCCAAGTTAAAGGGGAACTTCTGATATATATTTTTTTCACTGTATAAATTTACTTTATAAATTAAACTTTACTTTTTGAGCACCCTGGCCTTGTTATGTTGACATGAGCAGGCCAACCACTGTCTCACATGTCTGAGTGGATGAAACAATGTGTGTGGATGTTGTCTGGACGCTGTGTGCCAGATAAGAGAATCTGCTCACTCTGTGACCTTGTTACTGTTTAATTCTGTCAGAAGTCACTCAACAGGCCTGATCATACTGTCAAATATTACACAATGATAGTCACAATTAAATGCTTAACATAGTGCAAAACAATGAAATGATGGTATAGTGGAATTAAATACATCAACCTGATTAATACACATTAAAACCAGATGCCAAGTTGAACTTAATATCAGAATATTTACGATAGACATCACAGAGGCAGCACCATAAGAGACGAGTCTGATGTCTGGTTGCTGTAGAATAATTGATTTATTTTGATAAATGTTTTCCTGTTGGACTTTTACAGTTTTATTGTCACAGACTGCGCTCAGAAGAACCATTGAATTATCCAGTAGTTAATGGCTGAAAAAAGCTGTTTTGATTTTTTGGATTTGTTTGAGATTAAACTGAATATCATCTAGTTTTGTCGTCCAACAATAAACAGTTTCAGCTTCATGTTTCAGAAAACACACACTGACTGATTTCTCCCTGACCCGTGTGTCTGTTTGCAGATGATGCCTGAAATCCGAGTGGCTCTCTTCGGCGCCAACCCAAACCGCAAGTTTATGGACTAAATAGCTCCGCTGTATTGTATTAGAAGGAAAAAAAAACAAAACTCTCCTTTTATTTTTTATTTGAAAAGACGTCATTCCTCTGTCTGTGAAACGAATCTTTGATGCAAAAAGAGACGCATTGTTGTTGTGTGATGTATTGCTGTATTTTTTCTGTGCATTAAGGGACGTGATGGGCGCTGCAGCCCGACCTCGCAGGCGTGGTTACTGCACGGTTGTTTACGCCGCTGCTCCTCCTCGAGGGTCTCAGTTTACACTGATTAGTCAGGTTTGGGACGGGATCTGGTGATTGGCCGGATGTTTAACAGCTCGTCCTCTAATTGGATCACGACAAACGCAGCGTCCGTGTGGCAGTTTCCCCGGCTTCATTAACCTCTTCCCCACATTATCAGTTGCATGGGGCATTGTGTTGCTAATGGATGTCTGCTCCAACCAATTACAGAGAAAATAAATAGCGTCCTAGAAACCACCCAACATGACCTTAAAGAGTTAATTTATTGGTGCGTGTTATTCTGTCATGACTTAAACGAGTGGCTGATATCATTCCACAGGGTGCACTGTATGTATATGAGGTTTCCAGATTAAATTATGTGTGGTTGTTGTTCTTTTTCTTTCTTTTTCTTTTTTTTTGTGTCTCAAACTGAAGATGTTATATTGTGGAAATGTAAAACATAATAAAATATAAATCATTAGTATCACTTCTCTGCCTTTTTATTTATTTATTTTTATTTCTTTGTTGTTGTGCGGCTCAAACAATGTCCTCACTGCAGGGTGATTTTTTTTTTTTTTTGCATTTATTTTGCAAATCATGCTTCATTCATTAGTTTATCACATGGTATTAGTCAGACAAAAATGCTCCAATTATCCAGCTGCTCTGAGCTTTTTGCTGACATGCTTGAGTGTGTTCACAGTCCGCTGAGCTGAGACACAGGACGCCAGCAGCTCCTCTCACTTGTAAGTATTTTATATTTTAAAGTAGCTAGATCTGCCTTTAAAATGTCCCTTTCTTAATGCAGTTTCTGCTGATAATCTGAGGGTTGTTTGTCATTTTCTTGCGTTTCTCTCAGCTGTTTTTTAACCCGCACAGTGAGCTCTGAATGGGCTCTGTAAGCTCCGTAATGCTGAGCAGCGTGTTGTTATGTTGATGCTCTTAAAACAACTTTATTTACCTAAAACATGTCAAAAACTACACAAAATCTCCTCTGAGGTGAAAGCACTTTAATGTTCTTATTTCATGCTTGTTCTCACAGTATTTCTCCCTTTCCAGCATTAAATACTGGCTCTCGTGGAGGGAGCGGGACCATGCTCTAGCGCCCCCCTGTGGCTCATAAGGACATGGTGAGCTCACTCTGCCGGGCTGTGGTCGCTTGTGTGTCCCTCCTGTGGTTTGTGACAGCGGCAGACGGGATGCCCGACCCGGCTCAGAGGGACCTGCTGATGCGTCAGGAGGTGTCCAGACAGACGGGGGGCCAGGTGAGGCTGACGGCGGCCGAGCAGAGGCTGGACGCTTCCCTCCATCGGTTGAAGGAGAAGGAGATGTCGGCTGCACAGTTTCCTCCGGCGATGCACTTCTTTAAAGCGAAGCCCCTCATCCAGAAGAGTCCCATCTTCAAGCTGCTGCAGGAGATGCCCAAAGGTAACACAGGACGGGGACACACACTGGGTTAGTCCCAGCTGAAACTAACCCAGTGTGTGTTTTATTTATTGTCTTTAATGTTACAGCTGCACAGAATACTCAGGCTACAAGAACATTAATTTAGCACACAGTTATATATGGACACACAGTGATTGAAATTCAAGGTCATACCAATAAATATAAATAATAATGATTATATGTTTTCTTTTCATTATTCAATGTCTGAAAAAACTACATCTTACATTGTTATTTTGACAGTTGTTCTGTGAGTGACAGCATTTTTTATTTGGAATCATGGGGAAATGTCATTAGTATAAAGAATAAAACAAAGAATAAAACAAATGTTATTTGTATTCAAACACATACCTATAAATAGTAAAACCAGACTGTTAATTCTGCATATATATATTGTAAATGGTAGAATTACAATCTAATCTTCGGGGTTATATTAATAATTTACTATAATATTTTGTGTATTCTTTGTATATTGTACAAAAACACACCCAAAAAGTATTACAAAGAAACAGACAACTATTTCAGAGACACAGTCTAGAAAAAGACAACAAAAAGATACAATATTATAAGAAGCTTAGAGTGACTGCTAAAGGACAAAAAATGAATAGAAAGAAACACAAATTTGTAGAACATGAAAAAAAAAAACAAAGAAAAAAATAAAAGAAATTGACAACAAAGACACGGGAAAATAATTTAAAAAAGCTGCAAAATTACTGACGAGACAAAACAGAACAGATGTAAAATGATTAAATTAGCTATGTCATGTTGCTTCTATGAGTGACAGGCTGGAAATTCAATATTGTCTCTTAATCTAAAAATCTAAGAAGTTAAAGAAGAAATGAAAATGAAAAAACAAAGTGCTGCACCCTCTCCTTAAGTCTGATGAAAACTGGGCCAGTCGGAGGGAACCTGATCACTTCCTGCTGCAGGGTTGAAGGTTTTCTGCTGCTGTGTTGGCGGCAGGTGCAGCTCTCCACATCCACACGTCCTCTCTGGTCGGAGTCGAGTGGCTGGTGAAAAACGTCACCTACAGGCCTCACTGCTACATCTGCTTCACCTGGGACAACTCGGTCCGCTTCCTGTTCTCAGACCGCCAGCCGTTCCCCCGCTGGGACTGCTTCTACTGGCAGCTGCTGCAGACCCTGAGGGCCAGAATAGGAGACCCCACGGGCTTCGATAACAGGTGGAGCACACACATCCACCTGTCCTGACTCTACGAACAGGATGGGAGAGCTAAATCCAGAGGGATTCGGGTGTTTTCTGCAAAGGAGTTTTAGAGCCATATTTAGGGGGAAAAAAAACAACAACAATAATTTAATAATGAGATAAAAGTCATACAAATATATTAATTAACAAGATTAAAGTCCTGCAAAATATTTAATTATAAGATTAAAGTAATAAAAATTATCTAATTATGAGAATAAAGTTGTAAAAAAATATTTAATTATGAGATAAAGTCATACAAAAATATTTAATTATGAGATTAAAGTAATAAAAAATATTTAATTAATTTAGTTAATAAGCAGTGATTAACTCCACGTCTATCTGGTTCCAACTCTCCTCCTCTAATTTATTGAATATTTACTTTACTCTGGTAATTCAATATTTTTGTATGACTTTTATCTCATAATTTAACTTTTTTTTACAACTTTATTATTGTGAATAAATATTTTTGTACAACTTTAACCTCGTAGTTAAACTTTTTATTTCAACTTTATTCTCTTAATTGATTATTTTTGTTAGACTTTAAACCGTTTATTCTTGTAACTAAATATTTTTGTACAACTCTAAACTCATGACTAAACTTTTTTGTATGACTTTATTCTCATAACTAAATATTTTTGCATGACTTTCATCTCCCGTCGTATTTTCCAGTTTAATGCAGCAGCTCACTCTGTTCACTGAGGATCCACAGACTGAGTACCCCAGCCAGGAGGTGGTGTGGGAGAAGTTTGAGAGGGCTTTCATCGCAGCTGCGGGGCTCATCACACACGCCCCGGTGCTCAGGGACTACCTCTACAGAGGGCTGCAGGAGCTGCTCCAGGACAACATCATGTACCTGGAGCTCCGCAGCGGCCTCTCAAGGGTCAGTGTCCGAAATGTAGAAGCTGAACACCCACAGCAACAATAAGAGCTGATATCACAGCGTTATATTTTGGGTGTTTTTCAGACGTATGAGCTCGACGGGAGCATCCACGATAAGGTCTGGACCCTGAAAATGTTTCAGGAAGTCACAAGGAAGTTTACAGCAGACCACCCGGACTTCCTCGGCGCTCGTGTCATCGTATGTGTGCACAGGTACTAAAAAGAGACTTGAAGGTGGGAGAAGTACTCAGAGCATTTTCTTTAGTGAAACTACCAATGAAACAATAGAAAATCTTTATTATAGACACAAGACCTGTATTTAAAATCATACTGGAGTTACAGGCTAAATGCCCCAAGGGCTCAAACAAATACAAAGCTACAACAATAATGGGCAAAGTCACAAAAAGACCAACTGTTATTTCTGGCAAGGGTTAGGGTTAGGTTAGCCTTCTCTGGAGGAGGAGACATTTTATAGGGGTTCATTTACCACCACAGAAATACACAGAGGAGAACCACTGCAGACACACAGATAATCTTATTAATATATCTCATTAATTGCCTTTTTAATATATTGGTTTTAATTGTGAAGAGTATTTATAAAACATTATGTGTATCAGCATCTATCGTACATCATGTCACATCCCTTTTTCTGCTGTTTTTACCAACAATACACTCATTTTGCACTTCTATACCCACAAATATTAGACATAATGATTCAATTTTATATTTTCTTAAGAAGTAGTTTGATCTATCGTATAGTAGCTTTAGTTGACCAAACTAGCTTTACTGTAGTTCAGCTTCTTCTCGTGTGTAGTAATAAGTCGCTTCCGGTTTGTGTCTAATAACATTGCTGCTGTTTTCTCCAGGGCTCTGAGTGTATCTGAGGTCAAAGCTGCAGTAAAAGAGGCCATTCAGCTGCAGAAGGACTTCCCAGATGTTGTTGCAGGATTTGACATGGTGAGGAACGTCTTGTTAAACACTTTTTATTTGATTCACGATCAAGGCTTTCCTTGCTTGTTGTGATAGTTTAATTTGCACACACACAGAAGTGTGTAAATATAACTGGGCGGGCACACAGATCTGCCTTCAGATCGTTAATCAGCTGCCAACCGAAGCAGAAATACTGAGTTACACTTTAAAGTATCCGCAAGAAACAGAGGCAAAACATACAACATGCATGTATTTATACATGTAATCATGGAGATATTTAAATTCTGAGGGTCCCGCCATGTTTTCATGAGATTTACATATTTATTTTTAAATGGAAGACCTGACAAATATTTTATTTTATTTTATTTTATTTAGTTTTATTGAGCAACATTATTCAGCAAAAAATGAAAAAGGTGCAGAAAAAACTTGTCCAATTGCTTGGATTTGGTTAATGAATGCACTAATATTGTCCTGATATGAGCTTATATGTATTTATTTTGAAACTAGAGAGCTTTTAAATACAAAGCTGTCCTGGGCCGACATTAGTGAGCGTGCTCATTGTGTGTGCAGGTTGGTCGGGAGGACAGTGGGAGGACTCTGTGGTACTTCAGGGAGGCTCTCTCTCTGCCGGCGGAGCTGGGAGTCACGCTGCCGTACTTCTTTCACGCAGGAGAAACAGGTGGGACGCTCAGAAACACAAAGCTCATTATCAATCAATCAATCTGTCAAACTTTATTTTAAGAGCACTTTTCATACAAATAACATGTAACACAAAGTGCTTCACACACAAACGCTACCTGCCTACAGTCAAGCAATGAATAAATTGATGTTTTGTAAAGGTATAAATGAAACACTTAGCATATATATAAATATATATATTTTTTAAAATGAATAAATGGATACTAAAAATAAGTTATCAAAAATAAATACAAAAATAAAATATTATAAATACATAAATAAATACTAATAATTATAAAATAGTAACAATAATAAAGATTTTAAAAAAGATAAAATAAAATAAATTTCAAATAAAAATAAATTGATTGATAAATTAGAAATTGTAATAAATATTAGAAACCCTCCATACCATGTAAGGAGTCCATAAGTACGCCTGTGTGTGTGTTTGCTCCAGATGATGAAGGCACCGACGTGGATCAGAACGTCCTCGACGCCCTCCTGTTCAACACTACGCGAATCGGCCACGGCTACGCTCTGGCTCACCATCCGCTCGCCAAGGAGCTTTCCAGGAAAAAAAACGTGGCGGTGGAGCTGTGCCCCATCTCAAACCAGGTCACAAAAACAAAAAGATAATTTTTTACATTTAATGTAAAACTTGATAAATAAAAAGTGTTGAGACATTTTAATGGGATAGAAATAGTTGTAATGAGTTTTAATGTAATGAGCGTGGTGCTTAAATGCCTCAAGGATCTAAAAACTTCTAACAACACGGCTTAAGACAATGAAAAGTATCAAATAGAAGCTGAAAATAATAACACAAAATGTTTGGGTCTTCCCTAAAAATGCATTAACCGGTTAACAAAAATCCTTATAAAAACAATCTATCAACTGATCGACTTTTTTTGCTGTAATTTTAATTAAATTATACTGACACGTCCTGTGGCTAAAGAATTCTGATTAAAGAAAACAAACAAAAAAAAACTGCACTGCACACTAATTTACAAAGCCAAAATCCTCCCATGAGACTGAAGAGCCACAGAAAGTTCCCAGAGCATCCTTTTCGCCTGCAAAGTTTGGACGTTTTGGATTCAGCACCTGCTTGTCCTCATATATGAAGTCCCTGGATGACCTCTGACCTCCAGGTGCTGAAGCTGGTGTCCGACCTTCGTAACCACCCTGCAGCCGTGCTGATGTCCGAGGGCCACCCGATGGTGATCAGCTCCGACGACCCGTCTCTGTTCGGCACCTCCGGCCTCTCCTACGACTTCTACCAAGCCTTCGTCGGCATCGGAGGGTTGAAAGCAAACCTGGGCACCCTGAAAGAGCTGGCTCTTAACTCCATCAGGTGAGAGTGCAGCGTTGAAACTGCTAAGAAAAAAAAGGCCTGACAGGTGGTTCAAACACAAACACACTTTTTGATCCTGCTAATCTCTCGTCATATTGTTGTAATCCATCTGAGCCCCTGAACAGATTTTTTTATATCCCAAATAACTAAAATCTCATCTTCTTCACACATTGTCTGTATTTGATTATGGTGTGTCTTGTGTTTCCTTTCCGGTTTGTATTTCTGGAGACATTTAACCACATTTCTTAGTTTAAACCATAGCAGCACAAGAAATAAACTAACAAAAAAGACAAAATGTTGATTTTATGAGCATCACCTGTCTCAAACAAGCTTTAAATATCAGCAAGTTAATATTTATATCAGGAATTAATGGAAATCCAAGTAAAAAAAACAAAGGCAACTTTGACTTATAATGAAGTGATGTCCCATGAATCAGTGAGTTGACTCTAATGTAAAGTGTCTTGTGCCTGCAGGTTCAGCTCCCTGCCGGCTCACCTGAAGGACACAGCTGTTGTCATGTGGCAGAACAAATGGGACGCTTTCATCCTGAGTCATTCGTGACATCCGAACACAACAGATCCTGTTTCACTTGAACTGGATCCTGGTATTTAAAAAAAAAAAAATCCTAGGAATCTTTTGATACCAAGCAAGTCCAGAAATCATGATGTTGGAAAAAATGCTGCAAATTTTGTTAACTTTTTGGCATAGTAATTTTCAAAGGGGTCATGTGACCTCTGACATCATGATCTCTGAATGAAAATTGGCTCTGTGTGTTCCCTTTACATATAAAGCTAATTTATCCTGCTAATGTGCAGTTCTAGGCAAAATCCACACCAACAGTTTTGTCATGCATTAAAATGAGACATTTTTATCCACTGTAGGTGAATATTTCTGCATACTGGGGTCCATAAACTGGCTTTGAATGACATAAATTGGGTATCAGTGGAAAGCTGAGGCTCTTGTGGCTTCAGTGAGCCCAGTTTTCTTCATGTGGGATGGTGTTAGCCCCTGTTAGTTGTCAGCTCAAAGCAGTGAGGGCATGTATTGAATCTCACCCTCACTGTTTATCCAAAATAATCACAGTTTCAAGAAACTCAGAGAATTTATATCTTTGCTATGTATAATGACAATAAAAGGTGTTTCTCTGCAGTTTAGATAACAGACGTGCTCATCATCAAATTGCAGAAAATACAAAAAACGTTACACTAAATTATCCCTTTACATTAAATTATGTCAGCTGTCATTGAAAAGATTTTCATACAAAAACTAAAGTATGTTCATATAAACATTTTTGACCTCCGTTTGATCAAAACCAAGACAAGGAATTCACCACTCAACTAGTAGTTCATATTTTTGTTTCACACAGTTACATCCGTCAAAAACATACAAAGCAAAAACAAGAATTAAATAAAACTTTTTACACGTTTGTTTGCACAGTTGGACTCGTGTATCCAAGTCATTATTCCAGTACAAAAATGTAAACTCAACGACAGGCAGTTGCAGTTTTTTTGTGCATGTGTGATCCTCTTAGAGGCTCTCAGTGTTTCTGGATGAGGTTTTGTATCTTCCATCTCTGATTGGTGCACTGCTGAACAACAAGTTTGTAGTAGCCGTCTTCACCCGTCGCAATTTCCAGGCATCTCTTTGTGTTCCTGTTCTGGATAGGCCCATTCTGGGGGGAAAAAAAATGAAAAAAACATATTTAAATTCTTCTGTCCCTGCCCCCCAATAGATGTCTTTATAAAATATACCTGTTCAAAGTCCCACAGCATGCTGAAGTTCTTCTGCTTGGCTGTCTTACACTCGTACAGCCCCGGATAGACGCCGCTGCCGGGATCCACCAGACAGCGGTTACTGTTGTACTTGTGAGATTTGATCCCGCCGATGTAGATTTGTCCATCAGTGCGATAATAACAGTGCTACACCCAAAGACGATAATTATCCACAAACAAAAAAATAATAAACAGTCAGTGTGCATGCAGCGTGTGTTTGCACATACCTGAGGGCCGAAGTAATGGCACGAGTATATGATGGGTGTGCTGCCGGGCATCGGGCCCTGGTCGATGCACAGATCAGGCTTCAGGTCGTTAATCAGCTGCCAA
>JAOWBC010000904.1:4326728-4344111 GCA_028566105.1 Hypoplectrus providencianus | reverse complement strand
CACACACACACACACACACACACACACACACACACACACACACACACACACACACACACACACACACACACTGCACTCACACAAATCCAGTCACACACTTTGACACACCACGGCTGTGTTATCTGATATCCTGAAGTTCTCACGAGGTTTGCTGGAAGTGTAGTTTTCACACTTGCCTTTTACCCTTCTGTCTCTTTGCTGCATTACACCAGGTGTGTGTCATTAGCCTTAGTTACCTGAGGACAGAAAACCAGCAGCAGTCTGCAGGAACAGGAACAGGACTGACAGGAACATCATTATACTACTGCTATTAAAAAGAAAAAAAAAATTCAGACTGTTCTCACAGCATGTCTAACAAGTATTTTTTTTTTTAATATGTAATTGTGCTTAGAGCCAAAAATTTGACAGACATATGAAATATATTTATAAAAGATAATTCACTTGGGACGAACAGTTGACTGTTTGCCTTAAAAAATAATCAAATGTCAATTTAAAAAATGGAAATAAGGAAATTAAACTTTTTTGTGTGTTATTTTATTTTGGATTAATTTAGTTTATTATTATATCAATACATTTATAATTTGATTAAAAAAAATAACTAATAAATAAAATAATTTAAAGGAAAATTAAAACAAAGACTTGGGAAAATAATCACTAAGTAATTTGACTCAAATATCATTGAAATATTAATTAAAAGTAGCTTTAAAGAAGGAAATTCCTCTTTATGGATATGAGATTTCACTTATAACATGTTTGGTTTTTTCCCTGTAGATTCTGATGCGACCCACAGACAACGAGCTGTGAAACATTAACAGGACGCAGCATCCTTGTACGGTGTGACACACCGATGACCATCTGTCCCAGCTGTCAGAGGCCCATGTGTGCATTAGGTGGGTGGCTCCTCTCCTCTTCCGAGAAATGTGAATGAGGAATCTCTTTATTCCGACTCTGACTTCCTTATTTCCTCAGCAGATCGAGAAATTAATTCCACACATCCAGCACTGTTAAACACAACACACAATACCCTTTGATTTTCTTTGTGGCTGCAGAAAAACTCATTCTTTCATATGTGAAACAATGCTTGGAAACTGTGGCCGTTGTAAACTCTATTTAGACTTAAGCAAATATCAGCCACAAGCCCCTCCTTCTGTTTAATCTTCCCACTGCACAAGGACAATATTGTATTCTTAAGCAGTTTGATAAACATTAAGAATAAAGGTGAGAGTGTGTTCCGGCATTGTTAGAGTTACCAGTGTTCCCGCTAGCACTCAATATATTCTATTACATACTGAGGATATTAATAAGTGAGGTAACAATCAGTCCAATATTTCAAAACTAACAATGGAGGATCTGGACTGATGTTTGTAATCTGAAATCAGAATTCTTTCCTGTAAAGAACATAATGACTTTGGGGCTGGTGTTAATCAAAGTGGTTACGGAAAAGATTACAGTTCCTGCCTAGTTTGTTGAATATTGCCCTGAATTATATTCCATTCATCTGCAGATCATGTAAATCCATCTATCAGGTAGGCACAGCAGACAAAATAACACTTGTTTTAAATTTTTATTTCACATATATGTACACAATTTACAGTGCTTGCACAATAAAAAAGGATGAATATTATAAGACTAAAAAAAAATGTAATGTTCCTCTTTTATCTTGATGAGAATGCCCACTGCGGTGAACAAAGTCTGCAAATCTGTTGACACAACTAGTTCACTGATTAAGATTTACAGTCATAACTGAATTATGCCACCAAAGTCAACAGAGCACACCCAATGATTGTTCCATGACCTTAAACAATGCAAGGCGAAATAAAATCTCAGGGTGAAAGAGAGAAGCAGAGAGCATCATGGGTAATAAATCCTGGGAGGGATCTTGTATGTATAGCAGAGAGATTAGAACAAATTTCAAACATTTTTTTTTAAAATAAAGCTAAAGGAACAACAAAAACGGACGGGTCAGTGACTTGCGACGCTGGGGTGGAGCGGTTTGACTCGGACGCGACGGGACAGTCCCAGACGAAGACCCTGACCTGGAGACTTTACCGCGGGACACGATGTGGAAGTAGGACTTTTACCAACTTGAGCTGAGGAGAAAAAAAAGGTAAAGCATTTAAATGACGTTTACTGAAACACACTTTAAACTTTACTTAGAGTTTCGCTGCTGGTGTTCACCTGGTGGGTTCCACTTGGGCACTCTGCCCCCTGCTGGGCTCGGAGATAAAACAGGTTTGGACGTGGGGACTGTGTGGGATGAAGCAGGTCTTTTGGGTGCAACTTTTGCTGTTGGTGGACTTCTCACTGGTGTGGAAGCTGCTGTGAGACAAAGACGTTCTCATGACATTTTGAATTAAATTACAACCATGATTCCGAAAAACGTTGGGATACTGTAGAACAAATAAAAACAGAATGCATCAAATTCCCAGTTTTAACTTTAGTCATTTTTTAACTGAATGCAATTGAATAAGGGTCACAAATGAACAATTAACACAATGAACTCCCTGTACGTACCTGCTGCTGGTGATTTAGACTTTGACGGTGGCTTTTCTTTTTTAGATACAGGAGGCGGTTTGGTCCTCTCTTTCTTGGTTACTTTCTCCTTCTTTTTTGTTTTGCTGACATTCTTCACTGTGAATTCCTCCTCCTCGCTCTCAGCTGGTTCACTGAAATCTTCATCACTTTCTGAATCTGTAAAGATGTTCTTGTTATTTTATTGATGCATTTAAACAAAAAACACGTTTTTAGGGACAGCTGACAGAGTCAGTCTACCTGGTGTCAGTTTGGGCTCATAGTCTTCATCTTCATCCATCACGTTTTTCGTCTCCTTAGTGGCTTTAGTGGCGGCCGCTGTCTGTCTGGGAGGAGCTGCTGACTCTTTTTCCAATGTGATTGCATCCAGGCCTTAAGAGCAGAAAGTTTAACAGCTGCAGAGAAAGTTCTTACCACTTTTGTCCTCATCAAACATGACTTAATTTGATGCATTTGGACATTAAATGTGTAACAATAGAGGTGAAGTTGACCAAAGGAAGAGGAATTTACCCAAAACTGTCAGATCCACGCTGCAGTTGGACCGATGGAGAGAAGTTGGATCTGTGTTTTCATCTGCAGGAACTTGTACCCTGGCCTCTCCTACAAAAATTCAACATTACTTTAAGATGAAATTTAGTTAACAATAGGCAATTATGTTATGTTTTTAAAGGTAAAGCCTTTGGTAAATACCTTTGGTGGTGGGAGACTGGTCCTTTATCCCATCTGAATTATTGAGCAAGGACAGAGTAATGGCTGCCTCTAGATCTCTGTCATACAATTTCACATCCAGTGGTTTTCTGTGAGAAACAAGATTAATGTAGACAAGATTCAAGCCAACGTCAGGCGGCTGTAATAATTATCAACTTTGGATTTACTCCTTAAATACAAATATTTAAAGAAAGACATTCAAAACATATCTATTTACATATATTTTCAGGACCTGCCCAATAAAATAAATAATTACACATTAAACTCCATATCTTGTTCCTCTTTAGAATGAGATTTTATCACGACACACTTGTTATCTAGCAGTCACACAGCCATTCAAATGCATCAAGCGACCTATTGCTTTGTTGAAGTTGATTGACGTATTATTCATTATATTTTGTTTTTCTTTATTTGGCAGCAATGTTGTCTTGGGCTGTAATAATTATGAATGTTCATGTTTCATGGTTCATGGAAGCAGCTGCACGCAAAACAAACGGGATGTGGACTGATGCACGTAGTGTGAAATCAATGTAAACAAGTGTGAATTGTGAAAGGCTGCGATGGAGAGAGTGTGTTCTGCCTTTTGGGGAAGTGTTTATTCAGTGCTCCTATTGTGAAAATCATTAATGAATATAGAAAAGTGTCCCGAATGTTTTATCTTATTCATGATTGTACCTGCTCTTCTGGCTCAGAGTGGATTGTGACTCTTGACTGGAGGACTTGCTTGAAGATTTCTTTTGCTCCTGTTTCACATCCTCCCTTGCCTTTTTACTGGGTGGAGCCTTTACTGAGGCAAAGTCATCATCTGTCATGAACATGAAGACAGAACATGGTGTTATGTTGGTGGTGACGGAAGATTGGGTTTGTTGGGCTTCTCATGCACCTAATAAATATTATAGTGAATAAACCTATACGCCAGTGAAAAAAAAAAAAAAATCAAGAATATTGAAAGGCACAATGAGAAGAATTTTTCTGTTGCAGTTTGTAAACACAACTTTCAAAGGTGGTCATATTTTCTACAGTGCATGGTAGTCTTAATGACTTGAATATGCAACTGTATACGTAGTATTAATACATCAAGAGACTCTAATTTCTCACCATCATCAAAGTCATTTGGTTCAGAATAATTCACAGCCTTTATCTTCCTGTGAGGAAAAAGTAAACAAACCGTGTTAGAATCAAACAGACGTAAATGCCAGGCAAAAAACATGAACGCTTGGCGTTTAAAAATGGTTTACAAACCTTGCTGGCCGGTCCATTCTGGTAATGAATAAGAGCTTTTAATTCAGATAACACTAACCACATGAACGTTTAGCTATTACATAAACAAGGACACCCAGCGTTAGTAGGAAAAGTTAATGTTAGCAATCTACCGAGGCTAACCTAGCACTAACAGCTTCAAATGACAACATCTGTCCGATCGTTTCCTAGAGTGAAATTTGTCCAATATAGCTATCTTATATGTTAAACTAAGGGAATCTATATTAATTAATGATAGTTTTGTTACACGAGAGCAAACTGAAGAGCTTCTTATTTTCATCCAGCCCGCCTGAACTGAGAAGAAGTGACGTTCTGTTGTTGATTAATTCGACGAACACCGGCAGCAGATTCGTGGAATAAAACAAACGTGTTTATTATCTTTATGGCTCTAAAAAATATCAAAACAGTTCATTATAACTCAAGACTACTTATCCTAAAAAGATAATATTTACAAAACCCAAAATATCTTTAGATTTTTTCTGAAAAGGAATTGTCGAATCTGCTTCGGTCAAATACCGGTCGGTCAAATAAATTACTTCCGGCCAGCGTGAGATGGATGAGGAGGACTAGTGGTGAGAAATTTTGGTCAATCTGGTAAGTAGTCTTGTAAATTTTAACATTAGAAACTTTTTGAAGGGACTGATATATATGTAAGCATATGGGGCATGAAAAGTTATTGTCATATTATTATGACATCCCGACTATTGCCGTGTCGTGGCTGTAAACAGTTATCAGGGCTAGCTTGAATGTTTAGAAATAGAGCAATGTTGTTGATACTTAACCGATACAGGTAATATTCAAATTAATATAATTAACTAATGGCTATGGGTGTCATTATGAATTGTTTCATAATCGTGAAATAAAACAAACCAGAATATAAATAGTTAACCTAGCATTTTTGTCCTTTACCAACACAGTTTGAATTAAAAGTAAGAATTGGACTGTGTATTAGCACGAATCAGGCGATACAATACCAAAAGAGTCCTGATGTAACGCAATCCCAGTGGAGTGTGATTACATTTACTCATGTACTGCACTTAACTACATCTTTGAGGTATTTGTGCTTTACTGGAGTATCAATAATATTGCAATTGTTTATGTAGAATATTTAAAACAATCTGAGTGGGAACATTCTACATAGAAAGGCTTTTACTCTTTTACTTGAAGTACATTTTGAAACTGTTACTTTTATAATTTACTTCCATATGTGCTAATACAGAACTTGTAGTTGTAGTGGAGCAATTTCAGTTTGGTATATATACTTAAAAAGTAATGGATCCCACTACTTCTTCCACCAGTGTGCAATATAGCACGCAAGACCGTATACTACTATATGGAAAGTACAGCAAAGTCATTCAGTTAGTAAGTAAGGTGCTGTGTTTTTACTTCTTATCTTATCTTAAATGCTGTAAGCTGCAGGAATAGAAAAAACAGTACGCATTTTGAAGAGTTTGCCTCATTGTTATTTGCTTCACAACAGAATCCAACTGTTCAGTATTGACTTATTGCAGACATACTCATCCGGACACAATGAAGGTTGATATGTAACAAGCAAATTATGTCATAAAATGCCAGCTATATTGTATGTTTGAGAATATTCTTCATTACAAATTTTGTCCAGCAGAGAGCGTGCATGTTCATTTCTTCATCTGCATAAAGTCATTCATTCCTTGGTCACAACCACATTTAAGGGATCCTTATATGTTTATTTATGGTAAACTGTCAAATAACTGGACTTGCCTCAGGAAACCAGAGTTGGCCTCTACTTTACATACATTATTAACTGTATTAACTGTAACAAATATCAAATTACAATCAGCCATCTAGACTCCAGTATTTATTCCAGATACTTATTTTAGAGAATAACATATGCCAACTACCACCTGGTGTCTCTGTGCTTCCTGTTCTTCTGGGTAAATAGAGTGTTTCCTGTTGCCAGTAAAAAAAAAATAGGGCACATTTTCAGACAATGCATGCCAAAGAGAGTCTAAAGTCAGTCCACACCTCCAGCACCAGGCTGCCAAACATAAGTCTGCATGAGTGAACATGTAGGTGTGTGGAGGCTTAGACTGAAAAAAATAAACATCACTTACTTAAGATATATTTGGCAATTTAAAAAAAGAAACAAATACATATTAATTATTGAAATTATACAGTATATTTGGAGAAATGCCATATTATTTATGTCTTTGTAGATACTGCCATCTGTCCAAAATACATTTGTGTCATATGCAAATAACTTATTCTTGAGCAGTTTTTTAAGGATTTAGAGTACCTGTTTGGTGAGTGCTTGAATGTGCAGGTGTTTGTACAAATATATGTAAAATCCTGCATTTCTTCTCTAAATGGACCAAACTGAAAAATTAATGAAAAATCTCCTAAGTGTTTTTGTGAAGACATTTCTCTTTCTCTTTTTGCAGGTCATGGCTGTGTCCTTTAAGCAAGTTCAGCCAGAGGTCCAGCAGATGGCAGTAGGAGCCTGATTCTCCAGGGCCTCAGGTCTCAGAGGTACTGACTCTGACCTGCTGATTGACATGAACATGACATGTCAGCAGCCACCCAGTCGCCCACTCTCAGGGCGGAAGCAATCCCGGCTTCCTCTGAAGTGCAGTAAAAGGGAAATCGCTCCGTTTTTACTGCACAGCAGCCGTCCCTAAGGGTTGTCATTTTCCAGTTTGTGAGTGGGTGGCTGTCGGCTGCGGTTTGTCACACAGCGAACCTGGACTGAGACGTTCAAGGGGTGTGATGGTCCGTGTCTTCGGACCCAGACAAGGGAGGAAGACATGCAGCCGTGGGGCCAAAGGGCCCTGTGGTCACACATTCCTAAACTCCTCCAGCGCTGCCTACAGCTGTAACCAAAATATCAGATCCAGTCATGCAAACACTGCGGTCACAACATCAAGCTGTCATTCACACATATAGATGTTTACATTGTGCTACAGACAATAATTTTGTTAAACATGGTAAATCGTAATAAATTTGCCTCAGGTAATCATGTCCCTTTATTTGGCACTCCTCCATGTATACATGACTTTTAAATTTAGTACAGAGAATGATTTAGTTTTATATTGCAGGGATCAAAATTGCACCGCCTCCACTCACAATATGTTCCCAAACAAAGTCACGTGGAGAACAGAATGTATTGCATATATTTATATGTTTTTTTGGTAACTATATGTAGAAATTCCCCTCCAGTTTATGACTCTAGTAAAAGATTTGTAGTAAAAATGGTCTTGAGTTTAAAACAACAACAACAAAAAAAAGAAAAACAGGCACAGACCAAGGGGCCCAAAGTGTCAGGGGCCTGACTCACGAAATGTTGCTAAAAACACACAATAGATGACTATATATCACAGACATGCACAAAAAGACTGCAAATAACTCATTATGATGAAAACCTTGCAAAATGACAACCTGACAGATATATAGTGAATGTGTGTCCTAAAAACTTTTATAAATATTCTTATTTTAAGAGAAGTCTTCGAACGGATGTTCCCTGGAAAAAAAAAAGAAATGTGGAATTTTGAAATTAAAGAATATGTTTATTCCATATTTATTTATTCCAGGGTTTATTTCATGAGTGTATATATTTATTATTTATTTAATATTAACTCCAATGGGTTTTGATTTTGATTTCATATAAAACAAAACTACAATAAAATATTATTTGTTTTTAGAAATAGAATAAATAGTTGTACAGTAGTAACACAAAGAAAAGATTAGAAAATGTCAGCAGGACCATACACAGAATGATTTATAGTTATTGCCAAGTGTGCAGGTAAATAACAGGCTAGTCTTTCTATAGCTTCCTCACTTACCACATATTTAATTAGATTTGCCAGATCAAAATATTAAACCATATACACCTGTTCTGTTTCAAGACATTTAATAAACCCGTGACTGTAATGTGTATCCGTGGCACCAGCAGGCAGTATTACCAGACTATTTTGGAATTAGACATCCAGCTGGATTTACTGGCCTAGTTGGCAGTTGTGAGGTCATCAGTGGTCTTAATTTGTGCTTGTTAGTTGGAAGTGGTCAGGAGGCAGTTTTCCCCCTCAACCACTGATGTGAATGCCATCATTATGTACTGTGTAGCATCTCAGAGTGGTAGTTTGTGTGGGGCTCTCTCAGTCCAGCGCCGCTGTCCTTCTATGGTTGTTCCGCAGGTGGAGACTGCAGTGTTGTTATTTACATTCCACGCAGAGCAGAGAAAAAATAGACTGGTTCTTCAGTAGTACGATATTTTAGTTACGATACAAACATTGTCATGTTTTGCATTAATTAGGTGTAAATTAGTGTGATTAAAAAATCGTCGAAAAGAGGTAATTTGTTAATTTTTCACAGCATATTTAGCGCTCCATGAAGACAAAGTGCTTTGTCAATGAGACAGTTCATCAGTGTTTTGTAACAGTTATTTACAAGCCTCACACTAAATTTGTCTTGATGAGTTTTTCGGATATCCGGTGGCGTTGCAGTGTCAATGTGGTGTTGTTATTGTAACCTAGAAATGGCCTCGCGTCACATGTCTTTAGGCATGGACCAGTGGCAACCACAGCACAGCCACAGCAGCCACGGCTTCAGCCGGCGAACCAGAGTGGGCAGACAGATCTGTCAATCAGTGGCTTCCGGAGTTTGTTTTTTTAAGAGCTTGTCTTCTTAAGTGCATGCTTTCACTGACTTTTTTTTTTTTTTTTAGAGGAGTACACACGCGGCAGCCACAAAGCTAATTGCAAGGGAGATGAGAGACCGAAAGGAACAATCACAAAGATTTTTAGTGTGGGCTTGTGACTGCACAGACTTACACTCTGACATGTGTATAAGGAAGACAGGCATAACCCACAGTGATATGAAAACTAATTTAAGCTTAAGTATTTGTGATTGTGTAACACTTTGCAGGTGACAGGAGGGTTGTTCTGTCATATTTAAAGGTATCTAGGTTATGCTTGAGCATACTTGTGGCTTCTGACCTTTGTGGCTTCTGACCTACAAATATGAAGCACCTGTGACCCCTGTTTGCAGGTTATGGACTGATGTTGCGTTATTGTCATATGGGATGGATGGTACAAGGCAGTCAAGTTTCTCATATTAATAGTTTTGCTAGTGTTCATATCATCAAAATGGTAAAATTTTCATATACCAAGATCTAGAATAGAACTATCAGGCATGCTTAAATGATATGAAATAGACGTGCAAAAAGTAACTCTGGATGTCATTCCTGTTTTCTGCTGCATCAATTGTTATAATTTTTCTAAAAGAATTTTAACTATGAGTCCAACAAGCTGTGACTCATGAGTTTTTAGATTTACACCCCAAAATGTTGGGATACTGTGTGATTAATTAATTTAAAAAAACAGGATGCAATTTACAAAGACAACAAAAATAACTTTTTTCCCAGTTTGACCATTAGACATCAGTTAATTGTTGGTTGTAAAGGATTTGCAAAACATTGCATTCTGATTTTGTTAAGTTTTTCACAGCCTCCCATCTTTGTCACAACACAAATTGTATCTTGGGAGCTGTTGGCAACCCAAACTGCAGGTGTTGATCAAAACAGTAAAAACTTTATTGCACAAGAGGGGAGCAAAGTCAAGGCAAATGGCTGTTTGCTGAATCATCATGATATGATGTTGCTGTTTGTGTTTTTGAACAGTGGTTTTGGCATTATCAGGTGCTGGATGAGGAATCTGCAGGATGATTATACTTGTTGACAAGACGGCAGGGATAAAAACAGCATCAAAGGGCCGGCAATAATTCAACGCTGCCACTTTTACACCGTGACACCATTCAAAATAGCATCTGTAACGCAGCATTGTTTCCTGCAGTCCAGCATGGCACTTGAAGGGCACACGGGGAGCAGTCTCATTAGGACGACCTTTTAACGGGGAGGTCGTAGGCAAAAGGACACAAGCACATGAGACCTCGGTGACTCATGTCTCGTCATGCCTGGGATGCACTGCACTCACTGCTGCCTCATTTGTTGATAGATAAGCTGGATCAGATTCTCTGTTGTGCATTTCCAACAAAGTGCTCTGTGCAAAGCACTCGGCCATCTAGATTACAAAAAGTGACCTTATACATTTGTAGCAGCTCCTAGTTTCCTCACATGGGGTTCTTCTGCACAGTGCACATTGTAGAAATAGTCCCAACTTTTCACTGTTAAATTAAGAAGTTATCCGTGATTTGGCCAAAACACAACAAAAGAAACTCATGATAATCCATAGCTCTAGCTCAGTGGTCCATTAAAAATCAAATGAAGCCCTGAGGTTAATTTATTTTGATATTCCTCTGAGACACACTACCTGCAATGCAGAGGATGACACAGTTTTCTTTTGTGAGTTTAGCTGAGCATCTGGGAAGAACATTATGCACAAGATGAAGCTAATGTTGCTTTGTAAAGACACTAAATATAAAGTCCAGAAAGATATAATTAACAGGAGTTTAATTCAAGTTAAGTGACATTGATCCCAGTAAATCCACATGCCAGCGTCCCTCTGCTGCAATGCAGAGTTATCATCCCTCAGAGAGGCGCCGGATGTCCTAACATCTGTTCCACAGCAGAGGGCGATGTCCACATGTGAGCGGCTCCAGGTGAAGCAGGAGCATTTTTCTACAGAGTGAAAGGAACTTTTTGTACAAGTTGGGCTTTAGCAGTTCTGACGATTATCCAAAACTATAACATACCAAACAAACTTTCTTCACCACACCAAGTTTTATTTACCAAACAATTTCAACTATGTTGCCTTTATCAGGGTGGCATCTGACGTTGTTTCCATATATACAGTCCATTTTATGAACAATTTCTCCAAAAACAGTTCCTTGCTAAGTGGATATGAAAGATTAGAAGTGAAATATAAATAATCATAAATACAGAACACTTTGTATTACCACCAACCTTTTCTCTTGCTAATCACAGACATTGTCTTAGCAACAGGTGCTCCATTGTTCTCCATTTGTTGTTCATCACCTGCAAAAATACGTAATATTCCAGATTTTGCCATGCCAGTTTTACCTCCACTTGTTTAGTTGGTTTGAATACAACAGTAAGGACAGTTTTCATGAAGCCTGTCTTGCCTCTAGAGACCAGCCTTTATATATCAGACCTGTGAGCATTAAAAGGCGGTAGTTAGAAGTGCTGTATGGTTATAAAATGTCTGAGATTGGGCTGAAAGGGGAACTGTGGTATTGTTCCACCTGGGCAGTGTTTTCCAATGTTTTCTGCCAGAATGACTAATGGAGACAACACTTTTTGAAACTGCTCCAGTCTTGAGCCAGAGTGCTGCAGCCGACAGCTGCAATGTCATCCTCTGTGGCAACTAGTCTATATAGATATTTTATAATCAGGCATGAATCTGTTGATTTTTCGCACATACTGCCAGATAATTGAGTGATTGTTTTGGCCTTTATCCTGCCAGACTTTTGAGTGAACTGATGCCAGGTCAACACAACTTTAGCTAATAACCTCCGCTCTGTCTGCAGCAGGTCTGTCCACTCTTGGAGCAGCTTTTTCCAAAGTGCTCTAGTATGGTATTTCTTCTCTTTGGCTGGCAGAAGCCATTCAGGTCATACTGGTCATAGCAAACCCAATGGCCTGCAAGGTGCAATGTATGCACGCCTGTCCTTATCAAATACAGTACAAACATAATATTTCTGATCGATTTGCATGGCTAATAATAACAAATTTTCCACAAATATTCCCATTTACATGCAATAGGTGAAGTAGGATTTTTTTTTCAAAAGTTTTCCAGAAATGGCCAGTTTGTTTGACTGAATGAACAACCATTTTCTTGAAAAGGACAGAGAAGGATATTTACCCATTTTCAAAAATCTCTTGAATCTAATCAGGTTTGCTTGATTGGAAAATGAGACAATATTCTCATTGGATAAACTCTTTTGGATAAAACAAAGTCCAACAAAACAAACTCGTCTTGGATCTCTTCTCTTACATTTCCACCATTATTTTTGGGAAACAAATCACCTCCTTCAAGATTTCAAAACAAGACTTTCATTTTTCTTCAAAAATTGTAGTTCCGATTTAAATAATACACAAATTCCCCTTTCATAGATTCAACTTCTGGCCTCAAGACATGTACTTTGGCAGATATTGTTAACAGACAGCTTTTTCTATTAACTGAAATTTGATTGGCTCACTGAATAATCTGTTAATTTAAATCAGCAATTCGTATAAACAACGGCTGAAAAGAGTAAGGCAGAAGAAAACCATTCTTGCTAAACCAAACTTGCCACTCATTCTTCTAGATCATTCTTGAATATTGTTTCGTATTAGCTGCTCTCCAGGACAGACAGAACCTTTGATCAACTCCTTGCGGGTTTAGATTTCATCCAGCAGGGGCCGTGACAAAAATAAATGATCTGATCTTTGTTGTGCTGGCCGAATGACAGCAGCTCTTTCCAGGATGACTCACTCTCTCAGCAGTGTGCCATTCCTAACGCTCTCCTCTACCCGTCAGCCAAATTGCCTTGATCCTCCACTCATTGCCGCCTCTTGCCCACCCTCAATGTGGAGCAAGGTGGTCGCATCCTCAGGGCCGGCGGTGCTCCTTACATCCCATAGGGGTGAGAACGTGCAAAGCAGCGAGCAAATGTGTTGAGAGAATTCCTCGCATTCTCCTGCTCGGTCCTGGTGGCCTGGCTCGGTGTTGGGTTCCTGGGAGAGAGGGAAGAGGAGCCAGGGGGAATCGGCTGCCGACTCAGCAGCTGACACCTCCTCTCTGATCTCTATCTCTTCCTACCGCCATAAACCAAACTGTCCGACTTTTCAGCATGGTGGCCACGTAAACAGAGCCTTCCTCGTGGCCTCAAGTCAGTCTGCCAGGTTTTGCCTCGAGGGAACAGTTGGTTACGGCGAGAATGTTGTACTGACCGAACCACGGCCCCAATGTTCCCATATCTCACAGTGGAGAGAAAAAACAACAAAAATAAACATGGAAGACAGCTGAGAAAAATATTTAATTGCATTCAGGAAGCCTGTTCCTCTAATATTTCATAACACTGATGAATATCTCATCAGTTTTTCCCTACTTGTTTACAGAAATTAATTTGATATAATGGATTTGTTGGCAGGTTTTTACTGCACTAATGATTTTCATGGATCCTGTATCAACTGGCCTTAAATCTGCTCTGTATACCACACTGCTACCAGTTTTTAAGACTCAGGATTTTGTGAATCGACAACCCTGCTGAGCTCGCACTCTTCGGGGCAAGACAGCTCACCATGTGAGGCTCACAGAACTCTTTGATCAGGTCTTGTTAAACAGACGTTTTCACATCTTTCAGCTCTCTCGGGATGCACCGTGATTACTTGGCTTAAATGGAGTTCAATGGCCATAATGTGAGGCATTCATCATCATTCAGAGTGCATTGCTATGGCTTTACTCTTTTAGAACTGCGAGTTATAGCATCTTATTCTGAATGGTAGTCTCTTCAAAAATTAGTGTCATTATTTTACCATTTGAGGGATTCACAGGACAATTTATGGTTAAACTTTGGAAAATTAAGCATCACATCCACATTATCTATTCCTGCTTCCTTAAACAGTTCCTTCAGACAACTGATGATATTTCTTTTGACTGGCAAAGAGCTTTGTCAGATCTTTAAATGACAAAATACATTGTAAAGAAAAGAAACCAGATCATTTGTGGTTTATTAAGTTAAGTTTGGCGTGTGATTCAGGTTAGACCATCAATTGTTCTTTCAGGAACTAGGGCTGCAACAATTGTTTTCTTCTCAATCAATTTATTTTCAACATATTTTTGGTCTAAAAAATGTCCTTAGTGGAAAACAACATGCTTTTAAATGCCCAATAAATTCAAGTGTCATAAATGTCTATGAAAATCTGCACATCCAAACATGAAAACTTGACTTTGACATCATATTGTTGTGCTGAATCACCTTCCTCGTCATCATTCAGCACCATGATATAGGAGCAGAAGGGGAGACTATGACAATATTTTTTATATTTGGTTGGATACTCATTTTTGGACAGTGATCTTGGGTGCTCGCCGTAAGAATCTGGTGATTGGAGAAATCTTTTGGGCTGCTGTGTTCGAAGCATCCAAGTTTTGCTTTCTGTTGCTCCTTTGCAGCAACAGCCGTAGTTGCGTACATACAAGCATTGTCTAATGTCATAGCTACATGAGTCTGGAAGTCTAGACAGTCATGGATGTAAAATGCAACTTGGCTGGTTGGTGGCGACGTACAACTGCAAGGCGGTAATTCTAGTTTACAACCATGCAGTAACTTTCTTTGCTCCGGTTGCTGCTGTGCACACATAGAGGTAGTATAGTTCTGCTTTTCTTTCTAAATCTACATCGGATGTTCCTCGTAATGGCAGATGGGTCTGTATTTGTTTTCAAGTTTGCAGTTCTATCTTTCTGACAGAAACATAAAAATTGCTGTGTCATTGGTTGGGATTGTAACCAGCGTAAAAGTCACCTCTGGCTTGCTTCTTGTTTTCCCTTAGTCACTCTACACCCAATTTAGCAGCAGACACATCTTTCTCTGCAAGGTGCACAAGCTGTACCCTTGAAAAGATATTTTTACCGGGAACACTCCCTTCTGACAGGCTGCTTTTTGTCTCCGTTGTGCAGCTCAAAGTTTGACACCTTCATAAGGAAAAAAAAGCACATCTCCTTATATATTTCAGCTTCTGCATATGTTCTAGTAACAGTGCACATCAGTTAAGATTAGGCTCCCATTAGATTCACTGCTTCTCCACTGTGTCACGAATTTAAATAGCAGCATAGGAAAAGAGCAGTGCAGTTTTGGGCTGTTGAATTATACATCAGCTTGTTCAGCAAAAATCTGAAGCCCCAAGCTCCTTTCAGGGTGGTACCGTTACTATTTTACAAGCCACTGCTCCATTGGATCCAAGGAAATCCAATTGTTTGCGATCGATCACAGCATCCACATCTCTGCTGGCTGCCTGATGAATGTAAAGTTTTCTTGTGCAGAGAGTCTCATCCATTTTCTATTAACCGCTCTGGTTTGAAAATTGCATTCTTGTCGTGAAGGCCGGTGCAGCCGTGGTTGTACCGTCTGTTCATACAAACACAGTTGGACTGAGTATTATTGCCCGTCTATGCCAGCGATTCTGGTGTCATTCCAGGGAAATCCCCCAGCTGTTGTTTCAATCTCATCTTTTAAACCCCACTTTAATAAAACAGTAATTGAAAGGGCTTTGCATCCTCCTGTATCCAGTTACTTACACTTCGGTAATATGCACAAAAGCTGTTTGTATGGCTATTCCCTCTGGTCCATTTTCTGATTGATGTGTGTGTGTGCACTAAATAGATCCCATAATGGGGACAAAGACAGCTGACCTGACAATAGTGAACTGCAGACACTTTTCTCCTTTAGTTTCTGGTCTTCTCCTTTAGCTCTAATATATTCAGGCAAGGCGAGTCTGTATAGGCAAAATCAATTTGCTGTGTTATGTGGGCAACTATCCATCCACCTCCCTCTGTCCTCTTGCCGCCCCACTGTGACTCAGTTATCAGGGCTGTTCACATCCAGAACAGAGCTGAACCCTGAGGCCGACATGCTTTCATTAGTTAATCAACATAAAAAACAGCGTCACTGAATCACCAGCTTCATTAGGACTCTTGACATGTATGTAATATGTAAATTTTTACTTAACTTATATCTTGTACGTTTTCCTCTGATTTTTTTCCAAAAGTGATACAACCAGAAAGCAGCCTCGGCCACTATAACAGAATTAGCTGAATTAATCTCAAGAGCTCAGCACCGGCTCATTAACGGTGCCCACTCTCCATTGATTGAAGTTACACTCTGTCAATTACCCTGTAGTTTTGTCTATTCAGGCTGTTGGTTGCCTTGGATTGCATAGTCATGTGCTTACACAGCAAATCATTAATTTACCGGTCCTGTAAGGTCCAGTCTGTCTGCTCCAGTGGGATTAAAAGGTCCCGATTTTCCCTTTAACTTCATACATACTGCACAGACTTTATATATTAACTATAAATTGAGTTTTACAGAGCATGGGTAATATTGTGTATCTTGTAACATGTATGTGTGTAACATGTATCAACTTTTCTAGCAGTTTACGTACATATTTTCACCGTAGGATATCTGAAATGTTTTGTTTGTTTGTTGTTTTTCCATCATGGGTTGTCTTGCCGCTGCTGTTTACCAGCAACAAGGCCTCTCTGGTTGCTAAGGTGGGCTCGAGGCTCCCTGGCAGCAGATAGCACCTCAGGGCCCCAGAGCCCGGTGCTCTGTGACGTGCTGGGAATTCCCCCGAGCCTTCATCTCCGACCGGCACCCTTCAGGATGGGATGCAAACAGGGATGTAAAGGAGGGTGAACCCAGTGCACCTCGCTGTCATTTAGTTATTCTGTATTCTTGCCGCGTTGTTGACCAAAATTTGTATTTCTCTCTAAAGAAAAAATTCAATTTCTGCCTAATTTTGATCATCAACTGCAGCTCTTTTTATATTTTCCAGTTTATTTCTGGACCAAAACGATGCCATGCATTTGATTCACGCAGGTTATATTTTTCTGATAGTCGCGGGGTGTGTTACTTACAATAATAACTCGCAATCTGACCAGGCAAAATATCTGGTTGTGTAAACTTCCTGAACAAACAGCTAAGGAAGTGTCAGACAGGATTGCCATTTGCTCTCCTCTGACTGGCTGTGACTGTTTTTACACCTTCCTTCTAAATAAGGCAGCAGGCTGCCAGGACATATGACCACCGTCCCGATTTGGGTTCTGGACACAGTATCCATCCATCCATCCCATGATTGCTCAATGCCAATGAAAGTTACACACACACACACACACACACACACACACCCTCCTGCAGGTCTCCCATGTGAGGAAGAGCTGTGTCAGGTTAGTCA
>JAOWBC010000904.1:4232404-4280175 GCA_028566105.1 Hypoplectrus providencianus | reverse complement strand
TATATATATTTGAGGACATACAGTTTGATAACAAGGCATACACAAGGAATTGATAACGAGGCAGGATCAGTTCTCATCATCTCCCCTGCTGACACGGCGTGATCGTGTCTCTGCGGATCTCTGCTCTCTGTTCTAACACACAATGTGACGGTGATAAGCAGAACGTCCCGGTTCCACTTGACATCTTCCTGAAGAGGTGTAAAATTGAATACTGCACGATGCACCGAGCGCTCACATAATGATATCAGTCAGCGAGATGCTTTTATCAAACTGTGTTATCGTGCATCAGCCGGAGCTCTTTGTGTTCACGGCGTAACAAGAACACAGTGCTGAGCTCTTCGTCCGCGGATCGATACACCCCCAGCAACCCAAATGGACGCTTCAGTTTTGGCTCTGAACACGAGAACGTTTTCTACTGAGTGCACAGGAAGCTGCTGCTCAGACAACCAGGAATCTATGGAAGTAATCAGGCAGCAGCAGCTCCAACATGTTTTTAATATCAAGTTGATGGTAACTAATGGATTTATTGATGGAAAATAAATCACTAATTTAAAGCTTTAGATAAAAAAAATAAAAATAATAAACCATTAATAACCTCATAGGTTGTTATCTTGAAATGAAAACATGTTGTTTCCTTTTTAGGTTTTAAACTTTACATTATTATGCTCGATATTGACGTTTACTTGGAGACGAGCAAAGATTAGGTTTCATCCCTGGTGGACGGCAGCGCTGCCTGAAACTTGGCAGTTAAATATTTCCAAAATAAAGTAAGATACAGCCCTTAGAGCTGGCGTGACCAACAACCTCACGAAAATCTGCAGGTTGGTTTCTGCAGGAAAACAAAGCCGAGAAACAGAAAAGCGAGAAGGGAAAGTCGTCTCTCTGTTCAGGCTGGATGCCAACACTGTCTGCCAACTCCTGAGCAAAGTTATGCAAAAGATTTGTGCAAACTATAAAACAGACCATAAAACCCGGCTATGTTTCTTTCCACACATCTGCAAAGAAGCAAAGAAACGGCTACATCATTACAGCGGCCATCATTATTCTTAGCTATATTCCTAAAACAGCAGAAGGCAGAGCTCATCAAACATTCAGGACTTCCCATCGCTGCCTCTGAGCTGCATGTGCTGCCTTTGATAGCACATCACAGCCTCGTACCACCTGAAATGACATCTGACAGGGAGGATTTTTTTTTTTTTTTTTTACAATCACAGCAGGATTTCAGGCTGCTTAGGGGGAGAAATAGCCTCGATATTGGCTCTTTAAGACGCAGAGAAAACCTTTTAAATGGCAGATTTCACAGCGGCCTTAACGAGAATGAGAGACGATGTCTGATTCTGAATGGAGCTGTGAGAAAAAGAAGCACTGAGATGATAGAAAAGTTGATTTTTTTACTTGGGTAAAAGTCAGAAGCATTGCTGGTAAAATGTACTAAAAGTATCCAGGTATAAATTATTAGAAAATGCCTCCTTAAGACAATAATTTAACCAAGAAGGTGTGTATGTTTCTTGTGTACCGTATTTTCTGCACTATAGGGCGCACTGGATTATAAGTGCAGTGTCAATGAATGGTCTATTTTTGATCTTTTTTCATATATAAGGCACACCGGCCTATAAGGCGCATGAAGCAAAATGAAATAGTTCTATTAAACTTTAGCTCAGTGGTTTACTCGCCAGCCTTCCAAGCCAGCGACCGGGGTTCGATCCCCGAGTCGGCCCTAACAGTTTCACTCCAGAACAATATATAAGGCGCACCTTTGTTTTTTGAGAAAAGTTAAGGCTTTTAAGTGTGCCTTATAGTCCGGAAAATACGGTATTTCTTTTGTTTTTGTTAATGTCTTTGTTAGCAGGATTACAGAAAAAACACTTTCCCAGTTTTCATGAAACTTGGGCAGAAAGAAGGGAAAAAAATCCATGATATTTTTTCGGAGTTGAATCACAGGAGGCGCAGATATCATGGCTTGAAGCAACAGTATAAAATGGCCTACAGAGGGTTAAATTGACTGTTTGAGACAGGCTTAGTGTGAATTTTTGCAGAAACACAGTATGAAAACAGTATGAAAGTGGCTACAGAGACATGACACAAGTGTTCAGTGAACTGCTTCGCTCCCTAACGGTCTCTGTTGCTGTTAAACACCTATTCAATGGCGCGATAAAGCCTCAATAGGATGGACAAACAGAGCCAGTTCACTGCCATGGGGAATGCAAAAACCACCGGAGATGAAAATCTGATTCACGTCTTGTCCTGAACGTGTTATGAGCTGTCACATCTGCTCCCCTGACACGCTGGGAAAAACTGGAGAAAGCAGACATCTGACTGACGCTCCAACATGAACCGGCTCACAGCTGCTGGTAACAACACTGTGCTTTTTTTTTTTTGCAGCCTCACAGCTGGTCAGTGGCTCCACTAACCTCCATCTCTAATCAATGGCTTGTGCAACGAGGTATTAGATTTCAGCCTGTGGTTGATATTTATTCCTAAAAGTGGTAATCAGCGGAGTTTTGGGACACGTGTTCACCCTGAATCAGAAGGGAAACAGAAGTGCAGTCTCTGAATGTGATTATTATTGGCTGTGACATTTAATTCCCCATTCGAGAACAAGCTGTGTTTTACAAGCAGACATCCATGAAGATTCACAGCGTGATGCTTTGAAATTATTCATACACACAAATTAGATTTATATGAGAATTATGAACCTTGCACTGTGCTCAGAAAGTCATTATTTGTCATATGTCTCTCTGTGGGGGATTAAATTGGTGTTATGGCCCTCATTTTCTCACAGAAACAACATCAACTTTTCTGTTTTTGGTGTAAGTTACAGCTCCCTTATTTAAACACTTGTTCTATTGTGTTTATTAACAATGTTTCTTTTTAAAACGCCCACCAGTGAAAGTTAAATCAAGGACATTTAAATGACATGCAGTTTTCTTCATTATTATTCTATTTCAAGGCGTTGACTTCTAGTGCAGCAACTAATGATTATTATAATAACCAATTAATCTGAAGCTTATTTTCTACATCACTGATTGGTGTACAAATGTCTGAAAACACTTCAAAATGTCCTTCAAAATCCAATGTGATGTCTATAAATCTCTCTAAGTATTATAGTGTCAGTTGAAAACCAAATATGTTTAGTTTGATATGATATAAAACAGAGAAAAGCAGAAAATCTACACATGTGAGGGGATGAAAACATCATTTTTTCCCAATTATGCAATAAAATTTAACTTAACAATGAATCGATTATGAAAAAAGTTGCAAATTTATTTTCTAATTGTCTTGATTCTTGATTTAGTCAGTCAATCATGGCTGCTCTAATAACTTGTACCATTTGTTGTTTATCACTTATATATATATATATATATGATCTTCACTGAGCTTTTCCTAATTCAAATACATGCTTCTTTGCAGATGACACAACAATCACATATAAAACATTAAAAAATTGAGGCATCAAACTTGCCTGACTGAGCACTGCCCGCCAAAAACAACAAACACTCAACAGCCAAGTGTCAGAAAACCACAGTATGATAACCCCTAACCTCCATGCATCTCTGCACTCTGCTTTTAAATGTACATACTTGTTGCAAACAATGCAAACATTATGAAAATAACTTCAAAGTTTCCTAACAATTTGCACTAAATCACACCTTGTACGATGCCTTCTTGGCCACTGATTCTGATAACCTTTTGATCTGGAGGAAAAAAAACCCACGAGAGATAAAGATCTGATTTCGTTCATGAATATTTAAAGGTTTTAAATGAAACTCCAACTCTCTACTTGAGGGTAGCAGTTTAAGCCTGATATCATTTGCATTTTTCTCAGGTTTAATTAAAACTGTCCCCAGCTCGTTCAGTTATCACTTATTTATTTATTTTACTAAAAAACATAGCGTAAAAGTATATTTATTTTAGTATTAAGTATAGTATATATATATTTTTATTTTTCCTGTTGCTCTGTCTGAATCCAATCTACTAAAAGTAAAGATTTTGTGCTGGAAAAAGGTTTTAAAAGCTGAAATTTCTTTTTTATATTTCCGCTGGCTGAGATGTGTAAACTGAGCTGCACCCATGAGTTGAAATAAGTTTTTGGAATGAAATCAAGATCCTTCTGCCTCAGAGAGGAAATCTGAATAAAGATAATGAAATGCAGACACACTCAGTCAGTCGGTGCAGCTCCTGCTCCTTTGACTTTCTTATTTCCTTTTACATGTTTTCTTGTTGTTATTGTTCAATGTGCACGGAAGGTTTGAAGATGTTCGAGAAATCCTTTTTGTTCTCATTAAGAGGAAAAATAATAATTTGCATATTTTTGATTCATGCTCCCAGTTGAAAGGCATGTACAATGCGAAACAGAGAAAATACAGAGGACTTACCTGTTTCTAGGGTGTAGATTGGAGCTTTTAAGAGCCAAACTGACACATTTTGCCTTTTGATGTACGAAAACATTATAAGGGTGCTTTGGAATAAATTGCATCACAAGGATTTAATCTCTAAATATGAGTGATTTGGGATGAGAAAGATACAGAAAAAAAAATGTTTGTATTTTTGTTCACACAAGTTGAAAGAAATTATTAAAATACATCCAAGTCTGGTTGTGCATGTATCTTAAACCTCAGAGTCACATTCTGACCTGCAAGTATCAGCAAAAAATACCCCAAAAAAGGCATGCAAGCAAAGAAAAAGATGTTTGAATCTTTTCATTATTTAACTCTTCATGCATCAGCACACAGAGTGTTTTTCACTGTTTCAGTCTGAGGTCTTACGTTCCCTCAAGGCTGTTGTCACTCCACCTACACTTCAGACAGTTACATAATGTTTTATCAAGGCTCTAGTAACTACACACATGCTCTGAAATGGACAAATCTGCAACAATGTGGCTCTGTAGACAAACTGTTAGAAACCTCACGCTGAAAATGCTAAATTGGAAACATATATGTATAAAAGCCATGTGATTTTTTTAACGCTGTTATTCTTCTTTTTACAATCTAAACATGAAGATGAAGGTTAAACCCGTGATTATGGATAATTTCCAAATAATTTTATTAAAATGGAATTAGATTCTGATTTGAGGTCTGTTGAGACCATCTGTCAAGTTCATGAGCTGAAAAATCAGGAGAACATCTGGATTTTCAGGTAAAAAGCTGTGTGCACTGTGACCCATTTTGACCAATCTGATTAGAGTAAACCAGCACAAGGTGCAGACTGGCACATGTTGAGCTGTTACCATACCAAAATTTGAGAGTTAGGGAGAGATGTTTTGGTAAAAGCTGTGTACATTTTCATCTTGGTCAACTGACAATTTCTAATAAATTATAGGATTGTGGGATCTGAGCTGTGGGTGATCTGAACACAGATCTCAAATCCGTATCTTTTGAATCAATGACCTGGAAATGCAATGACCTGGAAATGCAGAGGAACATCTGGATTTTCAGGTGCAGGCTGTTAATGATGAAGGTGAAACCTGTTATATTCTTGGACAATTTCCAGTAAATTATATGATTGTGGAACTAAACCAGCACTGATTCAAGCTCTGAGTAATCTGAGCACATCTTTAAAGAGAATCG
Organism: Hypoplectrus providencianus; assembly: GCA_028566105.1. NCBI lineage: Eukaryota > Metazoa > Chordata > Actinopteri > Perciformes > Serranidae > Hypoplectrus > Hypoplectrus providencianus. Next base: position 4,274,608 of record JAOWBC010000904.1, on the reverse strand, counting down.
ATTGGAGACCGGGGCCTGAAAAAGCAGCAAAACATCTGGATTTTTGGGCACAGACATTAACTTGAGGAGATGTTGAAAATGTTATGCTTGGAAATGTTCCAATAAAATGGATATTTTGAGAATCAAAACTTGTTTTCTGAAGCACTGAGTAATCAGAATAAAGCTCATTGGAGTCAATGACCCAAAAAGAAGCAGAACATCTGGATTTTCAGGTACACATTGTGTGCAGCTGTTTAACTGTGTGAGCTGGGAAAAATAAGGATAACCACATTCACCAGATCACTCCTGTGCTCTTGGTAAGCTGAACTAAGTGTTGGAGTCTATTACTTAAAAAACAAATGAAGCAAATTAAATGATTTTGGAATAAACTCTGACTCTTCTGATCTTAGCAGATCTCAAATGAGTAGGTCTATCTGTTGAAATCCATGACTTGAAATGGGAAGAGAACATCTGGATGTTCATGCTTGTTTTGCTATTTTATGTCAAACTTTACGAGGCGTGGAGATGTGGAAGAAACCTTTTTTTTCTACCAACATGGACTCCCCTGGACTCCCTGACACACTGAACTGTAAGGTGAACTCGGAGCAGAGCCTCCTACCTGCAGCCAGCTGCATCCAGCCGCAGATCTTGTACACGGTTCCGGTGCTGCAGAAGAAGAAGAGCGCGAAGCAGCCGATGCAGGTGAGCACCAGCACCATGGACATGCCGATGAAGAAAGAGGCGGCCTTGAACGCACCAGAGGGGATGGTGCTGAACTCGGTGAAGCTGCCCTGGCAGGTCAAGTCCCGGGACAACCCGTTCCCGATGCAGTAGTGGAACAGACCGAAGTAGCCCGCCTGCGGGGTGTCCATGCCGTCTCCGATCCAGTACGGCTGGATGAAGCACACCACGTTGACGATGGCGAAGAGGATGGTGAAGATGGCCCAGAGGACGCCGATGGCGCGGGAGTTCCGCACGTAGTTGGTTTGGTATATTTTGGCAGCCTCGGAGGCGGGGAGCATGGTGGTGGTCGTGCTGGGGGCCCCGGGGATCATCCTCCGCTCTGTGTGAAGGGGGTCTGCTCGGTCCTCAGGATCAACGTCCTCAGCAAACTAAAACATCTGCAGCATCTGATCCAAAAAAAGAGGGATAAAAAAAACACACAGTGTTCTGCACAACTTGTCGCCGGTTTGGGGTCTTATTTTCTCTGACTTTGTTCAGTCACAGCTGTTCCCTCAGCATCACTGCACTCTGGGATCCATGGCGAGCTCCGATTTTGTTTTCTGCTGCTGCTTTTCATTCATCACTCTGCAAAAATACCAATCGCTCCGAGAGAGAGAGAGAAAAAAGACAAGCTTCATGAATCCATCCTTGGTTTATCCAAAATCTGTCCTCATATTTATTTTAAAATGTCGCGTCCAAAGCCGCAGACTGTTATTCCGACAAACAGGTTCAGCTGTGTGATTCACTGACAGAGAAACGGTCCGTCTGTGCTCGACGCCGACAGACCAACAGCCGCAGCTGAGCTCCTATTGAATTAGAGTAGGAGGACAGCCTCGGATATCTCGGTCCAGCCCACATCCCTTAATCCCAGGCTGACGTATTATTCAAGTAACAGGCGCGAAACCTTAAACGCACACAGTTTATGAATAAAAAGCAATAACAGTGGAGCTAATAGTGTTTGATATTATTACCCCCACATAATCCTGATATAACAGCTGCGTGACAATAATACCAGACCGGTAAGAGTGGGGGTGGGACAAATGCAACAAATGCACCTAATCGACAACAATGATAACAATACAAGTATAAATGGAAAAATAAATAAATGCAAGGTAAATTTGTCAAATAGTGTTCTTTCCAGTAACATCCTTATAAAATCAATGATATTACATAATATTAATTCAATTTAGAGTCATTTACCAGATTTTGCATACATTTTAGGTGTTTTGGATTTACCATTGCAAAAAAGGCTGTATTTTTTCATGTGACTGTTCATCTGTATTAAATATATTCAATACATACCCTAATATATTTTTTTCTGCATGCTAAAAGCAGGCTAAAGCAATCATTATTATTGTAGGCTATAAATTAAAGAATTTATTCATTGAGTTTTATATAAATTGATTTTAAAAAAAAAAACAATTCTCAGCAGATGTACTTAACCATTTTTATTGAAATTGTAAGATAACATTATTAATAATTAAAGATAAAAAGTGAATTGTACAATAATTATAGGCCTATAAAAGTAGCCCAGCTTGTAGCCTTACTTACATATTTTTGCATCTGTACTGCTTACACATAGACATATATAGGCTTAAAGTATTCATAGCCTTACTGTTTATTCCATCTTTTTTATTCTATGTTTTATGAAGATAAGATAAACCTTTGTAACGCCTATAGGGAGATCCAGGTCTCAGCAGCCACAGCAGTTAAATGAAACACAGAAGCCAGGTGGGAGTTGGAGTCATGGGCATACCAGGTAAATCAAAATAAGAATAAAACAAGAATCATAACAAACCTGAGACAAATACTAAAACATAGATAAAAAGATATAAACAGATATGACTCAGTTGCTGGCCCTGTGTGTATGCTCTGGAATAACTTAAATGCGTGAATGAGTGACCATACAACTGAATAAATATAATATATGAATGAAAATAAATGTATGCCTACAGTGTAATTGTGATGTGTAAGCTATGTTAGAGAACATACTATGTATTTTCTAATATTTCTGTGCATTTGATTCTGACACTTCAATGACATAAATTGTAAGTATTTTGTAAATATTATATTAATAAACATTATTTTGAAAGCACTTTGATTTGTCTTGTTGCTGAAATGTGCTATATAAATAAACTTGCCTACTATCTACTTTTTTGTGTCACTAGTTGGATACTTAGCTACATTTAGTTGTCCTTGCACCTGTACGCCATGTGCAATGACAATGAAATTAGATCAAATCTTATATTTTTAAAAGTATTGGATTTTGGAGCCACAAACTCCATTACCCATGATTCCATATGTAAGTTCTGATTGGATGGTTACCGAGCTCGTCATTTGACGTAATCTGACGGCGCGCGCGAAACTCCAGTAAGTGTCCACAACTGTTCGCTTGTATTTTCAACTTTTAACCAAGTTTTCTCCTTATTTTATGTTCAGTAACCATATTATTTTCAGATGTGGGCATTTTGCAGTATTATTAGTGTAACTAGGGAATCTTTCCTTATAACAGTTATCGTTTCTGTCGCATTTTGGCTACAAACCGTCGCCAGCGTGCTGTAACTGAACAAACGTTAAGATGGCTCACGTTAAAAGCCGTTAACCTGGTTGTTTGTAAGTAAGCTAGATGTCACTGACCTCTTCACTTTTTATTGTTAGTAGGAAGAGCAAGATGTCAGAGCTGTTAGATCACCCGGGATATGAGAAGGAGAGGCTGCAGAGGGTGGCCGAGCAGCTGCCCTGCAGAGAGGTCCAGGCTGGGATGTTGTTGTCGCTCATGGGGCAGGTAAATGTGCTGGTGTTGGCCTGTCAGCGGGGGAAGAGTGCAGAGAATAGCTAGCTTCACATACATTAGCATGACGTTATATATTGTCACATTGTCCAGGGAGCTGCCAATTGTTCAAGCACTATATACTTTTCAAGGGGTGTATTTTATGTTGTTAAAGGAATTTAAGGAGGTTCCATATCATATCATGATAATATACCTTTTTTGTGTATTTTAATTACACTCAAAGTTAATATACAAACTGCTCAGTAGCAATACAGCAAAATTTAAATGTGTACTACCAATTATGGATAAGGATCTCGTTGACAGAGAAAAAAATCGACCTGTTTTTCTTTGTTGTATGAGAATTAACCGGGATAGGATGTTTGTTTTGATTGGTATTGATGAAAATGTAAAGTCATATATATTGAGTAATAAAATATTTAATTTTGATCCTGCAGCCTCACCAGTACAGCTTCCCCTCAATATTCATCTATGGTCATCGGGCATCAGGGAAGAGTCATGTGATGCAAGTTTTGCTAAAGGAACTTGAGGTGAGACGCACTTGCAGTCAGTTCACATTACACTGGGGCTCAATGTTTTTTGTTTGTGCATATGTAGAGATTCTGGGTCTACATTTCTTAACCAAATGATTATTCTAAGCTATAATCTCTCCCTACACTGCAGACAGTCAAAAGATTCTTTTAGCACCAACTGTTTACCAGCTTTGCGTCAGTTTGACTCAGTAACTAAAAAAACCTTCTATAAACCTTACATAAAAGCTTGAACTTGTCATCCTAAGCCTCATTCAGACCGCTGAAAGAGTGCTCAGTCCTTGAATACATAAAATTTTATTGAAAGTACCAAAATGTTCTGTTCCCTTTGCTTTGTGTGCGTAGGTTTATGTTTCCCTTCCTTGATTTAAAATTTATGACCGGAATCACTGAAAAGAAAACCCACACTTTAAGCTTTTACCTTCAGGGAGATGCAACAGTAACCAAAATGTGCATATCAAGTCTTTTTTGCCAGCTACAATTAGAAAACTGAATGGTTCTCATGGCTTCACAAACGTTTGTCCTCATAAATTTTCATGTATTGCTTTTATTGTTATTAGAGCAGTCTGTTCAGAATGGGCCAATTACTTGGCCTCTGGTATTTCTCGAGAACTGCTCATCTAAACAACTTCTCAGCCAGCATTGCACTACACTCTTTGGTCCTGATAAATACACTTCCTATGACCCAAACGCATCCCCTAGTAATGCTAGGGTTAGGGTTAGGAAAGTTAAGTAATTGTTCTTAAGCAAAAAAGGGTAGTGTCACATATAGTAATTTCAGAAGCTCATAGTGATATGTACAGAATGCTTGTTTTGACCAACCAACAGTTCAAAACAGTTGATTTCAGTTTAATAAGGGATGCAAAAAATGTTTTCATTTGGGAGGCTGAAACAAGCAAATGTTTGCTTTTTTCCCTTTCTTTTGGAAAAATGACTGAACCAAGCCAGTTATTAGTTTTTCAGTCAAGTAATCTATTAATCATTGCAGCTCTTGCAGTGATATTTTGAGTAATTTATTGTCATATTTATTTTTTTTTGTATGTGGACTTTTTCTGTTCTGCTTTTTTTCCATTTTAGCTGCTTTTTTTGACTGTATATCCATATCCCCTTATTTGTTCTCATGCACCAGAACACCGCAGCAAATTCCTGGTTTTTCAAAATCTTTTTGTTCCAAATAAAACAGATTCTCATTGTGATGTAGATAACATGGTGGTTGTTGAGTGGGCACCAAAAGCAAAGCAGAGAACCAACAATGTGAAGATTTATATTTAACTCTGCAGATATCAAACTGATTGTCTTCCATCATTCTTCCTCCTCTCTGTAGCTGCCTCACACCACAGTCAGCTGCGTCGAATGTGTTTCTGTTGCGCTGCTGTTTGAACAAGTGCTGCTGTCCTTCTTTGGCTGCGACGCCGCCTCGCTGCTCCCCCGCAGTCCCTCCCTGTCTGACTTTGTGCGCATCTACAGACAGCAGTGCTCCCAGACTCCTGCCAAGCAGACGCGATACATTGTGAGTGCCGTGCACTTTACGCCCCAACCAGAAAATCACTCTTCACTTGGCATGCCAGAATACTAAAATCCATGGCACGTCAGATTATTTATTCTTTGGATGTGTCACTTAAATGTTTGTATTATAATATGATTAGTAGTGATAGCTTATGCAAATTGATGCTAAACAAAGATCCAGATGCATCAGCCTAGGGAGAATAAGTGTGTTTTTTTCAGTCAGCATATGAGGTTTAATCTAGTATTTTGGCTTCATCATGTTATTATATCTGAAGGTGAGCTCACGGCATATGAAACAGGGATGTGAAATGTACCGTGATAAAACAGCCAATCACATAATCTAGTTTTAGGACTATGGATGTTACAAAATAAGCTTGAATGTGTGTTTTTTCAGGTAATGGAAAAAGCAGAGCTACTGAGGGACACTGATGCCAATCTCCTTCCTGCTCTCCTGCGTCTTCAAGAATTGGTGAGAAAGTGCAGCAAGCTCTTTGTCTTATCTATCAAGTGAGTTTCTTTAATGTGGCTGAACCGCGTGGATGATGAAGAGGCGCTGGAAGAGCTTCTTTTTTAATGAATGACCTTGTGCTGAGTGTGTGGAGCTCTCTTTATAATGCTGTTAGGAAGTAAGGATGGCAAACACTCACAGCATTTTAATTAAAGACACAGAGAGTAGAAAGACTTATGGGATTGTTTGCTATTTGTTCTTGTGAAAGCATTTTTTTCCGGTGGACTGTGAGTGGTTAGAGAAATCCGTCTTTTCAGTGTCATGGTGCTTCAGAGCTACCACTCAGGAATCTGAAGTGATAATGAGGATGCAGATTTACATGAATGTGAAGGATGACAGAATGATGAACAGTTGTTGAGTCTCTAATGTGTCTTGTTAATATTTAGAAATCTCTGTAAAGAGGTTAACTTGACAAATTTACTAGGGATAGAGTGTATTTTGTTGTAGAGGCAGGAAGGCATAAGCAGAGGTTGGAGTGTGTTCTCTGTCTGAAACTGTGCTATTGAGGTGCACAATATGCTTATATTTATTTACTTTTTTTTTTTTTTTTTTTTTTTTTTTTTTACGGATTTGCCAATATCGAGTACTATACTGTTACCATTACTGTACTGTCTTTCACCCAAATTTAAGGTTTTTAATGAGCTAAACCCCTTAAGATCAGTTTTCATTAAAGTAGAACACGGTGTTTTTGTGACACCAAAACTATCAGATAAATATTACTATATAAACTAAAAGGAGTTTAAAATTATAACTTTTTAAAAAGATATTTAAAGTATTAATGTGGATCGGTCACATCACAGCTGATCCACAAACTGTCGAGGTGGAAAGTCAGTAGTAGTAGTCAGTTTTACCGGAATTTACCCAATTTGCTTGTTCAGAACAGTTTTCAATTTAAATATCACATGAAACACCAAATACTCCCATTTGAACAGATAGAACAGATACTAATTGAAGCTTTGCTTCCTTTCCAGGTTGAGGACAACATTGCCGTCATCCTGCTCAGTGAAATCGTGTGGGACAAGTTCAGGCCAAACACCGGCTGTTTCGAGCCCCTTCTGGTCCATTTCCCCGACTACAGTAAAGGTATAATTGTTCTCACACACACACACACACACGCACACACTTGCACGCTACATCAGCCAGTGTCATGAATAAACTCCCACCACACTCACTGCATAATGAAGCCACACACTTGGCAGATGCGGTGTGAGATTGTGAAATATGTACCTGCGATTTTGTTCTAAAGATTTAAGCAGCAACTGTGGAGAGTATTACATTATAAAACACACCGCTGTATAAATCCATTCCTGTACAGGGAGTGAATTGTTGTACTTAATATGTGAGAGGAGACATTTCTTTTTTTATTTTTGTGCATTTTCTTTTCATTGTATTTGAAGGTGAGCTGCAGCAGATTTTGTCCCAGGACAGACACCCTTCCTATTCAGCTGAGTTTTACTCGTCCTACATCAACATCCTGCTGGGAGTCTTTTACTCGGTCTGTCGGGACCTCAGAGAGCTGCGCCACCTGGTCAGACACAAAAACACACACACATACACACACTCTCTTACAAATGAGTAAAGTGTTTTTAGTGTAATGTCACGGATTGATTTCTCTTCTCTTTTTGACTAGGCTGCCCTCAACTTTTCAAAGTTCTGTGAGCCGTTAGCAGAAGGAAAAGGTAAGGAGGTGTATTCATTCATCTGACAGCTGATCAATATTTAAAGATACCTTATTCCACCCTTTTCTTTGTGTTCATTTAAAGAGGGATCTTTCTATCATGTTGAAATGCCCTTAAGCTATTTGAACCTTTCAATATTTATTTCTTAAAGCTGCAGAAATTGATTATTCTGTTTCTTTTTGGGCAATTGTGGGAAATTGGAACAAGCTGTATACACAACATTGACATATTGTCACCATATAAAGTTGTTGTGGTGAATGTGTTAGCAAATAAGCCTATTACACATCTACCATAAGCATAGCAACATGAGGCTACGACTCACAGGTTTAACATTCCCCATGTGGTATCACTGTAGCTGCTGTAGCTCCATGATTTAGGTCACACGGATGTCAAACTGATCCATGAAGGGAACATGTGGCTGCAGGAGTTTATTCCAACACCTGACTCAACCCCTGTTACAGCAAACCCCCTAAGCAGAAGTATAATTCAGAACAAGAAATACTTTATAAATCCCAGGGGGTGTCATTGGGTTATGTTGTTCCCAATCTAGAATAGAATATGAATACGTAAACACAGGGAGAATTGTAAGAAATAAATATGTTCATTATGAATATTGCAGAACAATGAACACAACATTACAATAATAATGCAACAAATTGGGATCTACGAGGAACTATAAATGCCAGGTTTTTGTGTAGTTGAATTATTGTAGCACAGCGTAATTCTTGTACAAAAGGTTATACACAGTTTTAGATATAAATGATAAATAATCCATTATAAATGTTACCCATTGCTGCAGACGAGTGGAATATGCCCATGTGATGTCAAAAACTTTCTCTGGTCATTTATAACTTTCTTTGGCCAGTTTCTATCATCATCATTTTATTAGAGCTTCTTTTTCCTTTCCTAAAAACAGCTTCCCGCTGTGTGGAGTTTTATAGGCTGTAAAACCACAACAACAATTATTATTATAATAACATTGTTTATGTAGCATCTTTCAAAACAGAATTTAGAAGTGCTTTGACAGACAAAATGGAGCAAAAGCAGGATACCCAGAAGGCAATTTGACAAGAGAAAAACAAACAGGAAGTCTAAACAAAGCAAGACCAAATTAATTATGAATAAACACAAAGAAAAATAACAAAAGCATTAAAAGACAATATTATGTAAAAGCAGTTCTATTAAAATTGATTTCAAGAAGTCATTAAAACAATGCAGATAATTCTGCAACCCTTATTTCCTCAGATAGATTGTTCCAAAGCCCTGATTGTAAAAGCATGATCATCTTTAGTTTTCTCCCTTGACTCAAGGGCTTTGGACATTATGATACAGGCATATGACCTGACCTGACCAGCTTATTGAATCCATAAGATTCTCAGCTTTCCAATGATTGCAATTTAATGGAGTGCACTGTCTGGGGACCCCAGTATGCAGGAATATTAAAAAATACAAGAGACAAAGATTACATATTTGTAGTGCATGAAAAAAAAAATTCCTTTTTGCCACAAACTGAATGGGATTATGATAAAGTGGGCATGTCTGTACACTGCCAGCTACCCATACAACCCATTTTAATTCAGATATCTTGAGGTGAAAGGTCACGCGACCCCTTCAAAGATGGTCGTTTATACCGATGTTCTAGTGCTAGTGTCATGTCATAACATTACCTTTATTGCAGTGTGAAACTTCAGCCCAATACAATATCTGAAACATGGCATGTTTTCTAGGATTGTTAAGGAGGTTAACGTAGTCAGCACAGTCATTTGATCTGCTGTTCTTCTTTGCTTCGATTCTACTTATAACCATTACTTTGTTACATTGTGTCGACAACGTTGCTATGCTTCATGTCCTCAGTGAAAGAGAGTGACACACACAAGCTGTGGAGAAACATCGAGCCTCATTTGAAAAAAGCCATGCAGACCGTCTACCTGCGGGAAGTGTCCAGGTCTGTGTCCTTCGCATCAGTGTGCTAATGAACCATGTCACTCTTGATCTAACGACTCATTCTAGCAACTCTGCTTGTTTGCTGCCTTCTGGCGAGCAACCTGATTAGGCTTGATTAGTGATGCTGTGGTTTATTTTCATGTCATGTGTCTCCTCTTCCCTCTGTTCAGTCTTCAGTGGGAGCAGATGCAGCAAATGGAGGAGAAGGAGAATGGAGCCTTGAGAGGTACCAACACCGGCTGAGCGCTGTTGCGCTCAGTGACGTAACAGAGCAGATGTTGAAGTGCTAAACTGCTGATAGGGTGCAGTGACACCCTGGAATCAGGCTAAAATTGGCCTTTTTTTCTCACAGCTTATCAGTGCATCACTCCAAATATAAATCCTGATACATTATCACCAAGTCTTGGGTTGAAAAGTATATTTAGTTTTCCAGACATATAGTACGTCTGACTCGCTGCTTTTATTTCCCATAAGGCCTGTCTGCTCACACTCACGTTGAACTGCCTTATTACTCCAAGTTCCTGTTGATTGCTGCCTACTTGGCATCCTACAATCCTGCCCGCACAGACAAACGCTTCTTTGTTAAGGTAAAGAGATTTTGTTTCAGAATTTTAAAGAAATCTCCAGTTAAAATCAGTGTTACGTCTTTATTTTCTTATCAGGCTCTAAGTGGAAAGAGTGTTGTTTGTTGTGCAGACTGTAGAACCCTTCGAGGCATCTTGATAATTTAATACAAACATATTAAATTATTTTGACTAATGAGTGTGCTTTCCATCTGTTTCCTCCCAACAGCACCACGGTAAAGTCAGGAAAACAAACTTCTTGAAGAAAAATGAAAAGGTTATCCTCTTAAAATAACTCAGATTTTGATCCGAATTTGTTTTAGATATAACCTGTTAATAAAATATCAACATCTCTAGACCAGTAATCATCTTTTGGGGCCGAAGCCGTTCCCTCTGGACCGCCTGCTTGCCATTTTCTACAGTGTGGTGGACAGCAGAGTCGCCCCCACTGCCAGCATCTTCTCCCAGGTCAGAGTCCAGTTTGGCTGCTGCAGTCACATTTACATACTTTACATTTTATTTTGTGTAATATTTTTGCTTAAATTGAAATTTTACTTAACATTCAAAACACAGTGTAGTGAAAGAATTCTTGAAGAGGACTGTCAGATTCCTTTGGTGGCACTTTTTTTGTTGTATGTTAGCCATTAAGAGTTTTCGGGTCTTTTAAAAGAAGTGGAAAAATAACAATATACCAGCAGAAACTAAAATTATCCATCCAAAGCACAGTGTTATTGTCCTGTCTTATAGATACTGCTCATTGCCCTTTCCAACATGACCATTTGTGTTCAATTGAGCTGTGGAGTGGTTTAATTTTGCCCTTCATTTAGTCCTGCAGTGCTTGTAATTTTGCTCCATGATTGCGACTTCCAGTGTTAGCTATAAGAAGTCTCATGGGTCTGTAACACAGCTGCGACAGAATATCCAAAATAATTTAATGTCACACTTTTTCCCCATCTGCCAGATAACCAAATGACAGAGAATGTACAAGATGACAACATGGATTTTAATGACAATTTTGCACATTTCTAGGTGCAAATGGTGCATTATTTTATGTTAAATCAAGCCTAATGACCACAATGTCTCAGATGAGAGTTTTCTACCCATATGGCCATGAGTTTCGGGATCCGTGGCCAAATGGCGATCTATTTATGGCCCCGAGCATGAAATGGTTTTAGGAAATTAGGCTCGACCCATATCTGCGCAACTGGCTTTCATTTAGTGGCTCGGCATCAAAGTGAGGAGAAGCTGTGTTTAAAGAAGTGGAACAGAGAGTCATTTCATGTTTCCCCTCCATTCTCTATGTAGATCTCGTCTCTGGTGACCTTACAGCTGTTAACTCGGGTCAGTCATGACGACCAGCTTGATGCCCCAAAGTACAAATGTGCCGTGTCTATGGATTTCATCTGCGCCATATCCAGGTGTGTGTGCATGTCTGTGATGCACATGACTGACACTCAGAGCAGAATTATGCAGGTAAATTAACTTTTTACAATGTGCTCTTTGTTATTTATCTTACAGGACGGTGAACTTTGAGATTGTAAAGTACCTTTATGACTTCCTGTGATCCTGGTGTGAGTAAAGGAGAGATGAAACATGGAGGCAGTACGGCGAAAGAGGGATCAGCAAGGATGTCACACTATTGTTGGGAATTTTGTGGAGGAAAAATAATCCAATTATGTCACTGCCCCCTTGTGGTTGATGAACAAGTTTCTGTTTTTCTTGTAAATTATGTTCATGTAAAATACTTGCATTTGTATAAAATAAATGCCATATTGGCAAATTTGCTTTAAATTTGTTTTGGTTTTGTTCAAAGCCCTCTGTAAGTTCTCCAACGTAAAGGCAATAACTCAAGAGTCTTACCATGGTGAGGATTTATTTTCTTTTTTTATTATGGAACAAAGAGAGCCTGTATGTAATATAATACACCCTGCTCAGAATAACAAGAGAAAACATTTTAGTACAGTGCACGTGGTTTAGCCCTTTTGTCCTGACATAGAGCGACCTTGGCACCGTGCAGGTGAATCATCGTCCTTGCTTAAAGGGAGGATCTGCTTCCATGATGTGTCACCTTTGTTTATCCTGTTATGAGGTTATATGTGGACGCCATAGGATACTGATACTATTACAGAAACATTAACATGCTTTTACAAAGATTTACTGTGGAAAAAACAACTTTAATTTAGTACCGGTTCACTTATTCCCCTTAAACTAAAGCAGTGGTTCAAACAATTTGGCTATTGAACCTTTGAAATAAACAGTTTATTGAAAAACACATTGTTGGGTAATAACTGCAGCAAAACGGGGCACATATTTGCAGACTGAATGTGCACCAGTTTTGACCTGTTTGACTAGAGACTTTTTGTATAAAGGGCCATAATTATCCAGTAATTCACTTGAAATAAGCAAAGACAAGAGGAGAGCAGGAAGCATGTTTGTATTCCGCTTTTGTGTCATGTTAAGGTCGACATTTTCCTTTCCTTTCCACTATTTTGCATTTGTAAGGGGTATATAAACATTAAACTTTTGTTATATGTTATAACATGTTTATGTAAAATAATGGAATCAAATCATTTACGGTATTTTTTCATCCATTCTTTCTATGCTAAAGGATAGGATGGTAAATAGGGTAAAGTAAATGCTCTTTGAGGTGTGGAGAAATGCATCAGCTTTGTCTGCAGTTTTTATGGCATCCAAGAGGCTGGACACATTACACAGTAGATTTAAATAATTATTTTTTATTGGACAAATAAGCAAAAGCTGGAATAAAATACACCCATTCAGCCATTTTCTAACAGAAGGCACCAGTCAAGCGTTGCCAGAAAACATAATCATCTATATCTGTATTTATGCTGAACAGCCAGTGAGACACACACACACACACACACACAAATGCCACAAACTCCCAAACCAGTACTTTGTTTTCTGCTTCAACTTTATTTTAAATGTTAAAAAAAGTACAAAACATTTGTGAATCTGCACTGTTTCTGTATTTTACCTTTAACTTAATGGAATTAGCATGGGGATTAGGCATGCTGCAGAGCCACAGCTCCCTCCTGTAAACCCCACAGGCAAGAGCAGGTAAAAAGAGATGTTGACGCAGAAGAACTCAGGCCCAGAAAAATAAAACATTTGGAAAGCACTGAGTGCCTCTCTGCTCCACTTTATCCCGTGGGGTGTTTGTGGGTAAGTGGGATCATCCCTGGTGCCAGCGCGGCCCGGGGAGAGCTCAGCATCGACACACAAGGACAACGACCAGTTTGCAAAGGTTGACTGAGTCATTTAAAGTGCGTACGTGTCCCTGATTTAAAGATTAAGAATAACGTGTCAGTGTTTGCAGCACGCTGGCGTTCATATTAAACTGGATTCAATCTTAATAGAAATCTCAGCATGTTTTTACCAGAGGCCGTTCATGTACTGGAGCTCTGTTAGTTTAGGGTGAGGTAGTCTGACGGGGCGGATCCTAAACACTGTGCCTCCTGTTGTGGATCATCGCCACGATGTGGGTGAGATCCAGACTCTTCATCATCACCTCCATGAAATCTTCATCACTGCGAGCACCTTCCACAAACTCCTCCAAAGAGAGCTCGCCTGTTGGAGGGCAGATGTCAGACCCACACTAATGACAACATGACACTTATGAAAAACTTTTATTAAAATGTGTAGGGATGTTTTGTTTTTGTTTAACAGCCACCTAAAGAATAACTTCCTGTCTTGCTTGTTGCATTTCTAAAGAAGCCTAGTTTGCATGATGTGAAGAAGAAAAAGAAAATCCAATAGCTGATTATGACGAGAAAATGTTAAAACAATGATAATGATAAGATCAAAATAATGAGTTATTTCTCAGTAGGGTGTGTTTTTTGTGTTTTAGAACCATACTTCTATAATATATATATCTTATTTTTTCTCCTCTGACAGAAGAGTTTGCTCTCACTGCAGCCGTTCCCTCTCTTTATTCACTGCCGAGCTCACTCGACCACTGGGATGCTTTAACTGGCTTGTGGTGCTGAAGAGGAGCAGCTAACTTTGATACTTTCTACAAATTTTAGCTGAAATATCTCAAATTAATGAGTGAGTGTCCTGTGAGAAAGTTTCTCATTGTTTCGAGATAAGACATTGGATACATTTCTAATTATTTTTTAAATATAAAGTCAATAGTTTTTTTGTTTTTTTTTTTTAGAAGGTTTCTTGACATACTAATGTATTATTACCATCTCCATTTATATCAATCCTGTCAAACACGCGGTTAGTGAATTCCTCAGCAGATCCTTCCTGGTTTTCATTCCCATTGATTGCTCTGATTGCCTGCAGAAACATCAAAAACACACTGAGTGAGCCACGTTGAGGCTGGGACCTGGTTTAAAGGCCACTTCGGCAGGTGCATGATTTACTGCACCTTTATGATGTTGAGGAGCTCGTGTCGGTCGATGCAGCCGTTGCCATCCACATCATAAAGTTTGAAATACCAGCGCAGCTTGTGCTCCATCTTTCCTCGCATCACCAGACTGAGAGCAGCAACGTACTCCATGAAGTCTATGTAGCCATCCTGCACAAGAAAACGGCGTCAAACATCAATAAATTATCATGCATGGCTGTCTGCTTGTTATTATTAAACTATTTTAAGCCGTTCAAAGAGATAAATCAGTCCCTCAGTTGAAAGAGATTCCCCTCATCTCAACTCCAGAAGCGATCTGTGTGAAATAAAGCGTGCCAGGATGGAGGATTATCTCCAGGGACTGTCTGAACACAGGCAACAATCTGGGCATCAAAGCATTTGTCTCCCAGATAATCTTACAGTTTAAATCATGGAGAAAGATTACCACGGTCTTTTGTGAGCTGAAGGGGGACTAAATATAGTGTCTCAGACAGACACATCCCGCCGTGACCCTGCCGCATGCCCAGGGACGCTCTTAATTAAACTGATCCGAGGGTTAGAGGTCACAGCATCGCTCGTGTGTTTCAGTAAGCATGTCCCCGAGTCATGCAGATGTTAGGGCAGTGTGGTAAAGTTTGATTCACTTTTCTGCTCAACTTTTAGTCCCAGCCCTAAAAAACATCCTGATCAGGTGTTTTAAAGTTTAATCTATCAATAGATTATTGGATTGGTCAACCAACTGAAATCAAATGACACATTTTAATCATAAAGGCCTAAAATTTGCCTGTTTGAGCGCCTGACATGTGATTATTTTAAACTTTAAAATGCATCAAAGAGGGTTGGACAGCTGGTTGAACAAAAAAGTCAAATTAAAGACTTCATTTTGGGCTGCAACCATCAGGGGATTTATCCATTGGGACATTGACAGAATAATATTCTCCAAATATTTCAATAATGGATTAATCACTTCAGTTGTTTTTGCATGGATGAATGCTGTTTTCAGCTTCTCAAATATGGATATTTTAATTTTAATGTTTGTTTTGTATCATATAAAACTGAATAACTTTGTTTTTGAAAAAAAAAAAAAATACATAACGTGTATCATATCAAAGAGCTTTGGTTGAACAAAGCAGTAAAAATAAAGATGTCACTTTAGGTTGTTAAGTGCATTTTCACTACTTCAGCTGCAACAATTAGTCAACTAATCCATAAATGCATTGATTAATCCCAAATGGAATAATAATCAACAGGTATTTTATTAATAGTTGAATCGAGTCATTTATTTTTTTATGCTGAATGGCGGATAATGCTGTTTTCAGCTTCTCCACCATTGAGATTTTCTTGTTGATGTCTGTTTCACATCGTGTAAAACAGATTCGTGCTTAGTTATCCCCCCAAAAAAACTTCAGGCTTTTCTCTCTGCAGTGCAGGTGTAAATCTAAATTTAAATTTAAAACCATCAGGCTCTTACCTTGTTCATGTCAAAGGTTCTGAACATCTGCTCGATGTAGGCGTTGGCCTCGGGGTCGAGCCCTCGCAGACCGAAGAACTGCTTGAACTCGTGCAGGGTGAGCTGACCCGAGGGGCACTCGGTCATGAACTTCTTGTACCAGAGGTGCATCTCCACTGCCTGCAGGTCGTCCACGGTGCTTCCTGTTGAGTTACCCATTTCTTCTTCCAGATGAAGAGCCTTTTGTTTTGCAGCGGGTGCTCACAGACCGCTCAGCCCAATTGGTCTACTGTGAAGCGGAGGTGATCCCTCTTCACAGTCACACAACAGGGGACTTAGGGTGAGAGGAGCTGCTGACGGGGGCCTTTTGTAGCCGTCTGTGTTTGGGGATGAGACGGTGCACTCCCCTCTGTGTCCTCCTTGGGTCTAATCACCGGCTGTAATCCCGGCGAACATGCAGATGATCAGCATAATCGTGCCACTAAAAGGGCAGGATGACTCTTCCATCTGCATCCGTGTTTACCATGAGAACTGCTGACTGACACAATGCAGCCTTCATCTCTCACGTGGATCCATCAGTTGCAGTCATGCACCTGAACTGATCTAAACACACACACATTACCCCCAGCTGCTGAATCATAAATAAAGTTATACTTTTGGGTAAAAATATGAATTCATCAATGTTGACAAACAAACAGACTCAGGAACAGTTTCTACCCGAGAGTTGTCACTGCCCTGAACGCCTCCAAGAAAAAAACATTTTAATACTATCGGATAACAGTTGCCACTTTCTGCTTCTACTCCGATACATTTCAGAAGGAAATATTAATCGTTAATAGCTCCTTTAAAAATTCACATTTTCAGTAAGAAAAAAATCGTAAGAATAGTTTTTATAATATATATATATATATATTTGTGTTTCATTCTGCAAATAAAGCAGCCAAAAAAACAGTCTTTGGTACTGGAGAAATTTATTTGGATACCACAGTTAAAGAAGGCATGAGCCGTGGCTGATACAGTACAGTAACTTTACAAACATTACAGTTTGAGTCAGTGAAATAAAAATAAAAATACTGCAGACAGCCTTTTGATCTCAGTGTCGATTCCAGAAATGACAAAAATAATAATGCAAATATGTCATTTTAAGTATCCTTTGTGGTGTATTAGTGTTATTCATCAGCTATAAGTGCGGTTAAATCATTACAAAAACATATATATACATGTAAGTGCTTGGTCTAAATGGGCTATCCATTAAAAGCATATGCATTTCTACAGAAGAAAAAGAAAATAAAAACTTCATTAGTTAATGCAGCTGTGGGTCATTATAAAGCAACATTTCACTCCATTTAGTCGGTTCTCACATTAAGCTTCCAGGAAATGGTTAAATTAAAAAATTAGTTGCCTCTGGAATACATTCACAGCATGGGCATTAGTGTTTCTTACTGGCCGTAAAAACTTGCTGAACAGAAGTTTCAGATTATCACAGGAAAACCACACAAAGCTGCATCGCCACAGGTGCAGCCAGGGCTCATTGTTCATTCGTACCACATTAGGATCGGACGATTCGCCGAAAAAATAACAGATGCTGCAGCAAGATGAAATATTATGAATGCTTCTGACAGGCACGGATGTACAAAAAACATTTGGCTGGTGATGTAGCCTTCAATCAAAACTCCTATTTCTGCTGTAGTGCAATGATGAAATACCGGAAAGGCATACCGTATGCATGCTTTGAATATATTTAACTCTATTTTTGCATTACCCTGTAACACATTTGTATTGACAGTCATATCAGCAGATATGCTGGCCTGTTAGGATAACTATGTATTGTGTTTCCTAGTATTATAATCAATACTGTTATGTGTAATTTTTATTGTTTAGAGTCAATGTTACTATTTTTTCAAAATAAAAATATAATTTTTTGTTAAAATTTTGTGGTTTTGTTTTTTAAATTCCAATTTCTGAATATTTTGAAGAATTAAGAGTTAATGTCTCTTTATATTACCTGTAATTCTGTGACAATAAATAGCCTTAAAATGTCAATATTATCAGTTATCGCAATTATTTTTGTGCCAATCCAACATATGTAGTTATTGTGACTGACCTACAGATATGACTGATGAATGGCAGCAACAGGGATTTTATAGCCTGAAATACAGTTTCCATCATTTTGGAAGAGCTTTTCCTGACAATAACGAGGCATGAAATACACACATTATGTAAATACACATACAAATATACCACTAATAAGACTATGTAAGAAATAGCTATGTTTTAAGAGCTTAAAAAAGTAAAAAGCTATAATTTCTCTGACTTCGTTAAGGCCTCATTTTCCTTCAGTTTTCAAAAGTTCACCTCTTAATCTTCAGTTGCAGTCTTTGATGTTGTCTTAATTTGGCTTCATGACTGGACAACACAGTTAGAGTAAGTTATAATAAAGACAAAGTCACTGTGGCTCCATGCCAGAGCTCGGGCATATCTCTCTGGCTCCACCTCCGCTGGGAGCAGCAACAACACTTTTCCTCTTCCCCCAGTGCAGATGTCTGTAGATGGAGTCGAACACTGACACCGTGTAGTGTGCAAACAGGCTGGTCCACTTCACTGCGTCCACCATCCACTGCACGCTGCGTCCCACAAAGGCCACAAACACGGTGGTGTAGTGGGCCAGCAGCAGCAGACTCCTCCCCAGCTGCCTGCCTTGGTTGATGATAAGATTGACTCTTTGGTCATGTCCTGCCATAATTTTGCTGTCTTCTGTACGATTTAAAATGTAGATTTCCTTTTTCCCAGCTCAGAGGCTCATTTTTCGTTTCTTTTATTTATGTTTATGCAGATGCTCCCTAGAAAGGAGCAGACGCTTGGGAACTTGCAGACAGTCCCTTAGACACGCAGATTCCAGCGGACCAATCAGAGTGAAGGAAGTTTTGTTTCCGGGAATGTTTGGTGATGTGGCTATGCTCCGACATCCATCCGAGGAAATATATCAAATAAAAAGCAGATACATTCACCAGGGAAGCACTCGCACAGGTGAGTTAAATGTTTCTCTATTAAAAAAATGCACCACTTACTGAGCTGCACAGCCGCGCTGTCATTCACGGAGGAGAAAAACTCAGCGAAGCAGGTTTTTAAAGATGTTTTTTTTTTACAGCGTTAGCTAGCTAAGTAGCATTAGCTAACTTACTGTATCGTAAGAAACTACAGCCGGAGTAAACACCTGATGTTTTCACGGAGTGTCCCGTTCACGTTGCCGTTTCTTAATCTTCAAATGTGTTTAATGCTTGTTGGAGACATCGCTGTCCAGCCGCAGGGAAAGTTTGACGTCCATTTTCGCGTTAAGCTAGCTTATAATCTTTGCTGTTCACAAAAAGAGTGACGCAGCCGCAGTGGAGAGTTCGGCAGGTTCGGGCAAAGTCGGCTCCGTCCGGCGGGGCTCCGAGGAAATGAGCTGGGGGGTGTCTGCCAATGTGTTGCTTTGGGCATGCAGAGGAAAAGTAAGAAAATAATGAACATTAGGGTTATGGTTGGTCGAGGTCTTATAATTCATTAATGTAAACATTATTATGCAAATCTGTCTCTTGCTGAAAAATATATATCCTAAATATTGAAATTTAAAAATATAAACAACACCAGGGTCACTCCACATTCATTGCTTCTGTGCAATGATAATAAACAAACATGAATAATCTTTATCAGCCTGTTGCAGCAGCAGGTCCGGTGTACACAGGGGAGTTTCCAGGATTTGAAGATATTCAGGGCTCAGCCTATGAATATCTCTATATCATAATAAAATGGCTATATTTTAGTGCTGAGATATTGTAGAATATAAATATAAAGGAAATGCTCAACTGAAGTACTTCAAAGTTGTAGTATAGTACCTGAGTATTTCTCAGTCCTTTTAATTAATCATCTTTTTCATTTCAGCTGTTGTGTAATGTTACATTCTGCTGCATGCGGACTACCTGACTGACACTGTATGCAATATAGTAAATAAACTAAGACTGTGTGTATGTTCACACCTTTTCGAGGACGTGTCATTCAGCGTTAGTGTGAGGCAGCACTTCAAGCTGTTCTTGGCAAAGACACTGTGAAAGGGCAACTGTATATCCTACACTATATGCTGTTAATAATGAACACTAGATAGGTCTAACCAGAGGCTGCATTCATGCTGCTATAAATAAACCCCATGGAAATGTATGTTTGCAGCTGAAATACTAATGAGGCTAAACACAGATGGAGGACACTGGAGAAAGTGTCAATGGCAGAAAGGTTCTGAAAAATAGGTGTTATGTTTCTACTGTATTAGTTTCAGTAAGCAGGAAAAGGCCTGCACAGGTGCAGCAAAGAAAAGATTTATATGGCAGCCATTACTAATGTTACTTTGATATTTTTCCCCTCACAGTGCCATCTTTATGTTCAGCCGTCTGGCCACGGTCCTCCAGGAGCTCTCTGGGGAGGAGGGCCCAGATGGAGACCCACAGGTGAGAACGCAACACATGAAAAATCATGAATTATAATGACAAACACTATTGTCAACTGTGCCCAGGCTTTTGAATAAGTAATTGTAAAATAGGATGTCAACGGGAAATGATTGCTTAATTGAGATAAAGAAGATTTCATAACCGTCCTCTCTATTTTAGTTAAAGGATTAAGAAGTATTAGCAGCTGGAGTACCATGCAAAAGAGGCTCTCCGGTGATTTAGATTGTCAGAAGTAAAGCAGCTGAGGTTGAGATATCATGACTTTTTGTCCCGAGTACGAGGCATTTTCAGACATCCATTCCATTCCCCATAAGAGCAAAGGGTCATAGAGGAGGTTTGACTACTGTTTTTACAGCTTCAATAACCACAAATTGACCTTATTTATGTCCGTGAGCAGGGCACGCTGGTGCCTCAGCTCCCTGCCGATGACATCCTGGCTCCGGTGGAGTCTGACGTACCTGAAGAAGCCATGGAGAGGCTGGCTCACCTGGAACAGCTGGTGGTCCAGCTGAAGGAGCTTATAAGAGACAAAGACACCCAGCTGGTCCAAAAGGACACTGATCTGGCTCACAAAGATGCACAACTCAAGGTCAGTAACCTGCGTTTGACTCCAAAAGTCACATGATTCTTTTCGTCACTGTCTTTCATGACTGAGCTCTGTTTTGCTTCACAGAGTGAGAAAGAAGAAGCCGAGGCTCGCTTCACTAAACTTAAACTGCAGGCCAAAGCCAAGATGGCTTCCCTCAACAAACAGATAACTGATTTAAAAGGACAAGGAGGAGCAACAGTAAGTTTCAAATCAGTCATTCAGCATTTATTTGGTTAATAATGAGATCCTGGACACACAACTTACTTTATTTTGAAGACTTTTATTTACATATTAGATAACATCACAACTTATTTTCAATGTATAAAAAATTTAAAATAAATAATATAATGCTGAACATTTAATCAAACTAATAATAGATATTATATAATACTTCAAGCTAAGAATGTAGAAAATATATTGAAATCTCCAAAATATATATGAACTATTTTCAGCATATTCCAGTCAGTAAAATGTGTGAATACACATTGCTTTAAAAGAAAGATGTGCTGGACTTATAACATGGGACAAGAAAAGAAAACTTTGTGAAGTGGAATGCAGTTAACCCTTTTTACAACAAAGATCTATTCAGACAAAGTGTGTCACTCATCCACAAACAATAAAGCCCACGGTTTTATCTGACCGGAGCATCTGTTTTGTCTACACAGAGTCCAGACAGCTCCTTTACTGGTGCTGCAGTCGAGGAGGAGCTCCAAGAACTGAAGAACAAGCTGGGCGAGGAGGAAGTCAGAGGCAGAGAGCTGCAGGAGCGACTCCACACCTTAGAGCAGCTCCTGCAGGAGAAGGAGGCTGTACATGCTGAACAGGTAATGAAGCTTTTAATAACATGTCGTCATACTCACTACTGCTGACAAATAACGATGTTAATGTATTGATAAAGCTCTTTCTGAAGTCGTTGTTGTTGTTGTTGTTTTTAGCTGTTGAAGCTGCAGGCTGTGGTCTGTGAGAAAGACGTGCGTTTTCAGGAACAGATCCAGAAACATGAAGAAGAGCTGCTGCAGGTCACGACACAGTCGCAAAGCGACGGCGAGCTTCAGCAGGTACAACAAACAGCTCTTAAATACAGTTACTTACAGTGTAAGAGATGACTGAGCAGGGAAGGATTATTTACTCTATTAATCATTTAGACTGAAGCTGTTGGTCTTTTAATATTTTCAGCTAAAGGCCTTAAAGACTAATTTATTATTTGTTATTATTCATTGTTTTTGTCACAAGAACTTTCAAAGTTCTGAGTTTTTTCCACTGCAAACATTTAAACTTTACACAATATATAGTCAGGGGGTTTATGAGGTGCCCTTGTTACAACTGTCGTGTCCAGAACTTCAAATCTGCCAACTCCACAGAGCTGAGTGATCCAAACAGAGTGAAACATGTCTGATATCAGGAAAGGTGCAAAAAATTTGCCAGTGAATATTTTGCATATATTTGTTATGTTGTTAGACCATTTTTATGTGTGTTATGGTCTTAAAAGTCTTAGTTTTACTATCTACTATACAGTTTACTATCACGAAAGATAATGGAAACTAGTGATTATTCATTTTAAGAAGCTGTCAAATGTAGGTCAGCTATACAACGAAATGTGTTGGACGAGAAAACAGGTCAACTCACCAATAAGAGATTTATCATGTAAAATATAGGAAAGGAAAAAAAAAAATAACACGAAAAATTATCGAATATTTAATTTAATGTCAATTAACTGACACTGAGGCAAATCTTCCACTTGTGAAAGGGCAAACTATGGCCACACTCGCTGATATTTTTCTGTGTGTGCTTCTCTTCAGGCGCTGCATGCAGCACAGAGACGCTGTGAGGAGCTCCAGGAGGCCTTAAACTCTCGTTCCCAAGTGCTGGAAATGCTGCAGCAGGAAGTGAGCAGTGCTGATCAGCAGAAGCAGGTACAGATCCTGACATTCAGGCCGTTTTGGCAGCTGCTTGTTGTTTTAGAGCATGTTCGTGGCTATTTTCAGAAGCTTCAGTTGTTATGAAAACTGCTCCTGCTGGATGAAAAGAAACTGCTCAAACAGACACACCCTTGTCTTGACAGCACGTCATTATTCTGTATTGTTTGGCCTTGCCACACAACACGCACCCACTCATACGCTCCTTCTCCTTCTCTCTGTGTACTTCCTGCTCAGATCTTGACGGCTCAGTTCCGGCAGATGGAGCAGGAGCTGGCTGAGGCCGCCAGGCAGCGGGAGGAGGAGAGGCGTCAGTGGGCCGAACAGGCCAGCCGGGCCGACACAGAAGTCGCAGCCCTCCGCACCAACATGCAGGACTTGGAAAGAGAGAGAACAGAGGCGGCGAGGCAAGAGGGCGAGCTGGCCTCCCTGAGAGAGGCAGAGCGTGTTCGTGAGGAGGAGCTGGAGAAGCAGAAGATGGAAGTTGCCAGATTGGAGAGAGAACTGGCTCTGATGAAAGAGGCAGAGCTCGCAGCCGTCCAAGCGAGCGCTGAAGCTTCAGAGAGCGACAGGGCAGAAATAGCTCGGCTTGAAAGCGAACTTTCATCCATGAGGGAAGCGTCCGTCCTCGCCAGCCGGGATGCCTCCGAGAGGGAGAAGTCCGAAGTAGATAAGCGGGAGCTGGAGTCACTGAGGGAGCAGCAGGAGGATGCCCAGAAGAAGGGTGAGATGTTGGCTGAAATCTGGAGATATCTACGTCCTCTGGGTCTAGAAGATGTGCAAGAAGCAGCAGCAGAAGAAGAAGAGGAAGTCCCCGTCCCCGCAGAGCTTTCCCTGTTCCTGGACACTGTGCGGTGTATTAAAACGCAGCTGGCGAAGCTAAAACATAAACGCAGTGAGAGCGAGGAGCAGCGTGCCGAGCTCACCCACACCATGGAAACCCTTCAGGGTAGGAGCATTATTCTGACTGTGTCTATTTATGAAAATCAGTGTGTTCATGTCAAACCTTTTAGTTGATCGACTAAATGTGAATCTCAGATTTTTTTTAAATAATTTTTTTCAGAACAACTTGACAGTAAAAACACAGAACAGGAGGAAACTGCTGCGAAGATTCAAGAGCTGGAGCATCAGATTGTGACGGTCAGTGCTAATAACCTTTTTCAAACCTTGTATTTACTTATGATCTGCATCTGAATGCTCTATTTGGATCAATACCTGTTATTAGATTATAGATAAAGATTTTTATTCATATTATTGTATGCACATTGCATGCATCAGATTGTGCTTTGCAAGGGCAGCTGCAGCACACAAATTAAGTAAAAAGTCCAAAGTATGTGTTTTGGAACGCAGCAATAGCAGCAGGGAGAGGAAGTGATAGTTGACCTTTCACCTGCTGCTCAGGTTTTATCTTAAGAATGTGGTTTTGCTGTATGGATCGCTTTTACTGAGTCTGACCGCCTGAAAATGATCTTTGCACTCTGCTTGCATGTACATCAGACACGATATCAGGGTACTGATCATGTTAACACAAAATCTTTAAAACCACAGAAGCAAGTTTCTGCTTAACTTGAGAAGTTAGCAGCTTGTTTTACTTGTAAACTTCAAAAAGAAATCTTCAATGAGCTCCGCAAGCGTTATCATCTCTACGGAGCTTTAACTTCAAAGTTTCTCTTTGCTTTTGTGAAGAGTTTCTGTTTTTCTGTGTCTCTGTTTATATGATTAGAAATGGTGTTGAAGTAGGAGATGTGGGGCTGGAAGCTTAGTATAAGCTCAGGTATAAGAAGTCAAAGTAGCTCTTAGTAGCCTGTCTACAAACTTTGACAACCGTGTCGTTGTATTTCAGTACTTTTATTTAAATACAGTTTGCAGAACTTTAATTCTAAGAGCAGGGACTTAGTCTCACTGGTCTGATCCTCTGCACCTGGTCCAGGGTCGAAGTCCAGGGTCAGAACATGTCTCTGGCCAGCTGATGTCCGTCAGTCTCAGACGGGACAGACACAGGGTCACAGACAAACACACTTCACCTCAGTGTGAGGAAGTGTGCCTAATCCCCTCTGCACTGATCCACTGCTGTGCCTGACCGCCTTATCTGACCTTCACCTTGCACTGCAGCCACATACGCTGCTGATAAAGATTTAAGAACAGCCACACAGCCTCCAACGAGCTTTAAAGTGTTGCCCCCTTCCTTTTACCCCAGTAAATGTTTGATGCCAATTCTCACATTTTCTTGTTTTAGATGTCTGAAAGAGAGGACGTGACAGAACCAGCAGCACAAGATTCATCTGAAGCTAAAAAAGGTACAAAACTGGATTTGCTTTCCCGAAATAAAATTCATATTACATGAAAACTGAAGTAAACCTAATGGTTAAGATCAGTGCACTCACATATACATTAAAATTGACTTTGCTCTGCTTGTCAGAGGCATTTGTTCTTATTTACAGCATTGCAATGTGTAAGAAACATGGAGCCATGACTTAATATTTTTGGCAGGTTTAGTCAGTGTTTGAGTAATAATTTGAGGAACGTGTCATATGAATATTTGTATTTTATGTTATTTAAACTTATTTTTTGTACAGTTTTAGGTAAAAGCTTATTTGCAGATTAAGATTGTCAATGTGAAAATGAATCTGAAATAATGAAATGTTAAGTCAATCAGCAGAAATTATTTTATAAAGTTGCTCTAATTCCTTAAGTGGGAAAAATATGTCCATGTCAAAAAACTGACATAAGTTGTCCCCACAAAGGGGACATTTCCAGTATTACAGCAGCAAAGTGGACAGCAAGAAAGAGAGGAGCTTTAATAAAATGCTAAAAAAAATAATAGATAAGGTCACTCTTTTGACGAAATGAATGGCTTGTGCAATAAATTAAAAGTGAATGAATTTAAAAAGCCAATGTCTGTAATTATGCAGAAATGCCAAAGACATATTTTTCTAATAATTCTCCTTTTGCTGCAGCACACATAATGGAACTGGAGCACCAGCTTTTAGAAAAAGACACCGAGCTGGCTTCTCTGCGAGAGTCCCTCCAACTGGCTATCGAGAGCCGATCCAGTGGGGTTGCATCAAGTGAAAACTACAATCAGACTTCAGGTCCAGGTCAGGATGCAGTCAGTTCTCCCGTCCTCCCTGACTTCATGGAGGACACACAAGAAGAGGAGACCACCTTAGTTGCTGAGGACACCTCAGTCCTCTCCATTTCTGCTGATAACGAGAGCAGCCCGGAGCTGATAGGGCCTCAGTCTGAGT
Source organism: Hypoplectrus providencianus (assembly GCA_028566105.1). Taxonomy (NCBI): domain Eukaryota; kingdom Metazoa; phylum Chordata; class Actinopteri; order Perciformes; family Serranidae; genus Hypoplectrus; species Hypoplectrus providencianus. The sequence continues at coordinate 4,248,335 of JAOWBC010000904.1, read as the reverse complement.
CCCCAGAGGAATCCAAAGCGACCTCCTCGGACGAGATGGTTGCCAGCAGTGACTCAGAGGTGGCCCACAGCAGCTGGACCCTCCTGGAAGCTGTGAATCAGGACATAGGACAGGAGTGGCCATCCATGCTGCAGGACTTCGGTCAGGTGCAGCTGCAGTCTTGGGAGGCGACGAGCATGGAGCAGGAATCCTCCACAGTGCAGGTTGAGTCCTCCTCTGTCGTCATCCGAGAGACAGTACAGGTTCATGTAACCCAGCAGAGTTCCTCCACCGCAGAAGGTAACGTGTCGTCTGGCCAGGTGTTTGCTCAGGCCTTAGCAGAAGAACTTCAGAAGAGGTACAGTGAGCTTTTGGCTGAGCTCCAGAGGCTCAGAGAGGCAGCCGCAGAGTCACAGGAGAAGATCAAGAGCCTGGAAGAAGAAGCACAGTCACTTACTGCTGCTAAAGAAGAGGCAGAGTCCCAGGCTCAGAGTTTTATAGATGAACTTAAATCAGCCAGGGAGGAGATGCAGCAGAGCAGCTCTGTGTTGGAGAAACACAGCGTTGAAATGCAGCTCTTAGAAGAACAGATAGACATTTTAAGTGCTGCAAATAAAACTAAGGAAGAGAAGATTGAGGCCCTGCAGACAGATCTGGAAATGGCCCGCCAAGCTTTCTCCGAGCAGGAGGGGCAGGCCAGGATGCTGAGCGTCCAGCTGGAGGACCGGGAGCTCCTCTCCTCTGAGCTTGAAAGGAGGCTACAAGATATGGAGAACAGCATGTTGGAGTACTCACAAACATCAGAGCTTAACAGTGAAACCCTGTCACAGAAGGAGACTGAGATCAGTGAGCTGTCGCTCCGCCTGAGCCAAAAAGAGCGAGAGGTGATGGAGCTTAGTGACAGCATGTCTGCTAAACTCCTTCAAGCAGAAGAAGAAAAGTTCCAGATAGGCAGTGAAGTCAATAAACTGAAGGAGCAGATAGAGGAACTTGAGAAAGTCAAAGAGGAGAAACAGAAAGTGAGTCCTGAGGACTCTGAAGCTGCCGAGGAAGGTGAAGAACTTGGTAGTTTGCGAAAAGAGAAAAGTTTGTTGGAAACCCAGCTGGCAACTGCTAAGAAGAAGCTGCAGGCTGCACTTGTGCAACGCAAAGAGCTTATGAAGAAGGTCGCTGATTTTGAGGTAGAAGCAAAGAAATGGAAAGAGCGAGATGAAACAGCAAAGGGAGAAACTTCTGCACACCATCCGGAGGTAGAACAATCTAAAGCCAAAGACATGCAGGAAATGGAGGCTAAACTAATCGAACTGGAGCAAGCTTTAAGGTCCAGAGAAGAGACAGTTGAGGCTCTTGAGGTAAAAATCAGCCAGCAGGATCAAGTTCTCAACGAGACGCTTGCTTTGAATAAAAAGCTTAGAGAAGAAGCTGAAAACTCCCAGCAGGCAGACAGCTCTTCTGAAACAAACATGCTACAATCCCAGGTGGCCTCTCTCGAAGCGGAGTGCGAAAGTCTGCAGAAGAAAGTTCAGGAAGCCCAAGAATCTCGCAAAGAAACCATCCGCAAAGCAAAAGAGAAAGACAGGCACCACCGGGAACAGCTGAAGCAGCAGAAGGAAGAATACAGCGAGCTTGTGGAGCGCTTTGAGATGCAGAGCGGTGAGAAAGAAGTTCTGCTGACCAAACTGAGAGAATTAGAAGAAAAAGCAAGCACTGAGAGAGATACAGCTCACCAAGAAACCAAACAACTGGCCGAAAATTTGGGAAAACAAACAGCAAGTGATTGGGTCCAGGAGGATTGGGTGGATTTCGCTACATCTGAGACTGATTCAGCACAAGCACAATCCAGCGATCTGGTTCAGCCTCCTGCATTGCAGCATGATTCTGCACAAATGGAGGAGTCTGTGAACGCTCTTAGGGGGGAGATCCAGGCCGTGCAGATGGCTAACACAGAGCTGGAAAAACAGCTGCAGGAAACTCAGACCAGTTTGTCACTGAAGGAGGCTGATTTGTTGGAATTAGGCAAAGAACTGCAAGAGCTAAAAGAAAAGGAAAAGCAGATTGATGCACTCACAGAGGAAATCAATGACCTAAGAGAAAAGCATCACCAAGCCGAGTCTTACGCCGAAACCCTAAAAGCAGAGATGGAAGCTGCAGCCGAAGCAGCGTCTGCAGATACTTCATCCTCTATCATAACTCTTCAGGGCGAAGTGGAGGACTTCAAGCGCTTCCTGGACAGTAAGAACAGTGAAATAATGGAGCTTAGTCAGCAGCTTAGTGAGCAGAACTCTCTCATACACTCAATGCAGGAGACAGTGTCCCAGAAGGATCAGCTGATATCTTCTTTAGAGGTTGAACTGAAGACTGAGCACGAGAAAAACCAAAAGGTGGAGGTTGAAGTTCATCAGAAGCAAGAGGAAGACAGAGAGGCAAAGGTCCAGCAGCTTCAGCGGAAACTTCAGGCTGCTCTGGTCTCTCGCAAAGAGGCCTTAAAAGAAAACAAAACCCAGAAGGAACAACTTGCTTCAACTGAGGCGCTCATGGCTGAACTGCAGCAAAAAGTAGAGTCAGCGGAGAATGAGCTGGAGAAGCTGAGAGCTGAAAGAGTTCGACTGATTGATGAGGTTGACCGGACGTTACTGGAAAACCAAAGTCTGGGATCGTCCTGCGAGAGCCTCAAACTGGCGATGGAGGGCATCCTGAATGAGAAGGACGCCTGCAAGAGAGAGGTGGAGCTGGCAAAAGAAGAGGCAGCAAAAAGCTGCAGAGAATGGGAGGAGAAGGTTCAAGGCATGAAGGACGAGTACGAGACTTTGCTCAAGTCCTACGAGAATGTGAGCGACGAGGCGGAGCGGGTGAGGCGAGTCCTGGAGGCCGCCAGGCAGGAGAGGCAGGAGCTCGCAGCCAGGGTGAGGATGCACGAGGCAGGGAAGCAGGAAGCTGAAAGACAGGCAGAAGAGGCACAGAAAGAGGTGGATACAGTAAAAGACAAAATGAGAAAGTTTGCCAAAACAAAACAGCAGAAAATACTGGAGTTAGAGGAGGAGAACGAGAGACTCAGAGAGATGCAGGAAAAGACTGGAACAAAACGAGAGAGCAGGCCGATGAAAGGGGAGGTTGAAAGACTTCAAGAAGAGCTGGGGGCTTTGAGAGCAGAGTTTGATGCTGCTGTGGCAGAAAGAGACTCTTTAGGGCAGCAGATTGAGGAGTTAAAGGAACAACTTGCACAAACAGAAGAGAAGGAGGACAGGGTGATTCAGGCTCCTCCAGCTGTTGTAGAAGAGGTTGTAACTGCCCAGCAGTCAGACATAATCATGACCAAAGCAGAGCCTGTAGGGAGTCAGTATGAAGAGGAAAAAAACCCTGCTGAAGAGACACCAGCTGAAGAAAAGGCTGCAGAAGACACACATTTACAACCTGCTGAGGAAAAAGAAAGAGCAGAAATGAAGGTTTTACTTGAGGATAAAATGAGGGAGATGGAGGCAGCTGTTAATGCAGAGAGGGGACTGTGGAAGGAACAGGAGGCCGGACTCAAAGCTGAGTTGGCCTCTCTTGAGCGAGATCGTCAGGAGAGTAAAGAGAAGGAGGACCTTATTGCTTCTTTAGAGAAGTGTGTTCAAGAGGGCAAAGAGAGAGAAAAGAGCCTGGCTGAAGAGGGATCAAAGAGGGAAACGCAGTTCAAAGAGCTGCTCAGAAGCCTCGAATCTGAGAAGGACAACCTGGAGGAGCGTCTGATGAACCAGCTGGCTCAGCTCAACGGGAGCATCGCCGGCTACCAGCAAGAGGCTTCAGACAACAGGGAGCATCTCGCTGAGCTGCAACGGGAGGTGGAGAGTCTGGAGAGGGAGCGAGCAGAGCTTGAGGCCCAGGCTCAGAGCGAGAGCGACCGGGCTGCAAGGCTGGAGGAGGACATGAGGCAAGCCCAGAGAGAGAGAGCTGAGGCCGAGGCAGAGTCCGGGAAGCAGAGGGAGCTGGAGCAGCAGCTGAGGTCTGCCCAGAGGGTCCGGGAAGGCAGCCAGAGCCGGGCCCGTCAGCTGGAGGAGCTGCTGAGGGAGAAGCAGCTGGAGGTCCGTCAGCTTCAGAAGGACTGCATCAAGTACCAGGAGAGGATCAGCGAACTAGGCAGAGAAGCCAAGGCCCTGCAGCTAGGCTATGACGAGCTCCAGAAGAAACTGGAACAGTCTGAAGTGGAGACTTCCAAAACCGTAGAAGACCTGAAGAGGATTGAAGAAGAGTTGGCCAGCTGTAAATCTCAGCTGGATGAGGCTCAGAGGCAGGCAGGTGAGGCTTTAGCAGAGAAATCAGCCCTTGAACAGAACGCTCAACAGAAAGAGGCAGCAATGAAAGCCGAGGCAGAGCAAACCCTGGACTCTGTTAGGTTCAGGCTCGGAGCCGAACTCAAGGAGATGGAGCTGAGACTGGAAGAGGTGGAAAGGGAAAGGGACAAGGAGGAGGAAGCCACTCTGGAGGCCAGAGACATTGCAGCAGCAGCTGAGGGACGGGCACAGGAGGTGCAAGCCCGCCTGGACGAGTCCTTAGCCAGGTTAGCTGCCTTCTCACGCTGCATGTCCTCACTGCAAGATGACCGGGACAGAGTCTTAGACGAGACTCGACAGTGGGAGACTCGTTTTAATGATGCTCTGCGGGGTAAAGAGGCTGAAGTTCGGGAGGCTGAAACAAAAGCAAAGGATATGTCAGAACAGCTTCAGAAAGAATCTGCACTGAAAGAGGAACTTCAGCTTTCAGTGGACAGGTAAAAACTCTCTGGATTTGTTTTTATTTCTGTTATTATATTAAACTTTTTTCCCCCAACTGACTAGATTTCTTTCTTTCAGACTGGAGAAAGCCGACAAAGACTGGCAGCTGAAGCTAGAAGAGGAGACAAAGAAAGTCACAGAGAGCCAAGCTGCCTTAGAGGAGGAGAGGAGCAAGCTGCAGCAAACTTCTGCTGAGCTGCAGTCTGCACTTAATGAAGCTCACGCCCTGAAGAACGAGCTGGAGAGTCTAAATCAGAGGGCCAGAGCTCTTGAAGAGGCAGTAGGCCGGCTGCAGGGGGAAGTTGACCAGGCCAGGACAGAGCTGAGGGAGAGGGAGGCCGAAGAGAGGCGACTGTGCCTGAACGTGGAGCAGCTGGAGACGGATCTGAGGTCTTCCAAGGCCTTGACAGAAAGTCTGCAGACAGAATTAAACGAGAAAGAAAGGAGAGAGGTGGAAATGCTGGGGGAGAAGGAACAAGCTGTTACACAGGTACAGTCCATACTATTCACTTTTTACTGCCTCTCTTAACTGTCTCTGCTAGATTATAATGCAATGTTCTTCGGGTTTTTAAGGTTTGAGTACATCACCCCCTTCTGGCACAGAGTAATTGCAAGAACACCATCAATGTGATTTTGTATGATAGCAGGCTAGTCTCACAGCTTACAAGAAATATTTTTTGAATATGCATTTAGATAAACTGGTCAAAATGGTTACCTGTCTGCCTGAAAGCAAAAATAAACCTGGATAACTAGATAGTCTATAAACTGCATTCTGCCAAGTAAAGGATGTTAAGCTGGCAATGCTAACAAGAGAAATCACACCAAAACTGAAGTGTGAGTACAAAAGGACAAATATGGAAATTCCCCAGTTCATGCAAAGATTAAATCAATGCAGATGTAAATGTAATGGTTATTAAAAAATCAGTTCACCAAAGTAATGTCGAAAACCAATAAACATAACTTATTTAACACCATCCACAAAAATACAATAATAAAATACAACAAAGTGAGGTAAAAGCCAGAGAATAAAGTAGTTTTAAGACATGATTTAAAAACAGGCAGTGTAAGGGCAGCCTAACATGCAGAGGCAACTGATTTGGGGATCGCAATCGTAAAGGCTTGGTCTCCCCTGTGGTTTAACCTTGATCCAAATAGGTCGACACATTGCTCATGGATGAAAAATATCTTACTATTCGTGTGTGTGTTTTTTTTTCCTAGGCTGCAGAGGAAGCTAGAAAGGAGGCCAACAGCAGGGCACAGGAGGCTGAGGAGGAGCTGGAGCAGAGAAGAGGGGAGCTGCGTGATCTGGAAGAGAAACTGCGTAAGGCAGAGGAAGAGAGCAACAACAGAAAAGCAAGGCTGGACTCTTTCATGAAGGCCATGGGCTCCCTGCAGGACGACAGAGACAGAGTCCTCAACATGTACAAACAGCTGGAGGAGAAACACCTGCAGGTAGTATTACACACATTTAAAGCTTATAACATCTGGAGAGCTAGTCGCAATAGACAGTATAATACTTCTGTTGTGTCTCAGGTGATGATGGAGAAGGACGGTCTGATCCAAGAAGCAGCAGGAGAGAACAACAGCCTGAAGGAAGAGCTGCGCTCTCTGCTGGTCCAGAGAGACGACCTGTACGCTGAAAAGGCCCAGCTGTCAGCTCAGCTCCACGGCTACAGGGATGAACTCAACCAAGTCCTGAGCATGAAGGATTCCCAACACAAACAGCTTCTGGCAGCTCAGAGGGAGCGGATTGCCTTTCTGGAAAAGCAACGTGTAGAATTAGAGAATCAGCTGAAGAGCGTTAGCAGAGTCAGAGAGACGGAAGTAGAAGCGGTCAGAGTGGAAAGGGAGACTCTAAGCCAGGCCGCTGACACAAGAACAGCATCACAGGCGATAGATGCCCCCGGTGCCGAGGTTGAAAAGCTGAGAGAGCAGCTGCAAGCAGCGAGGGAGCAAGTGGAGGCTCTGGAGGAGAGCCTGGAGAAGGAGAGGCTAGAACAGGAGAGCAAGAGCAAAGAGCTAGCCGAGCTGCGATGGGAGGGAGGGGTGATGCGGACAGAGTCAGAGAGCGCTCAGGAGAGGGTGGCAGAGCTGGCCCGAGACCTGCTGATGGTCGAACAAAGTCTGCTGGAGGAGAAAGAGGTGACGAAACAGCTGAGAGCGGAGAAAGAGTCGTTCTCAAAAGCCATGGCGTCCCTCCAGGATAGCAGGGACCAGGCAGCAAACAAGGCCCAGGAGCTGAGCCTGAAGCTGGAGGAGATGAGTAGGGCAGGTGGCCAGGCGGCACACAGCAGCCCGGGAGGCTCCACCGGAGAAGTGTGGGGGCTGAAGAACGCACTGCAAGCCCTGCAGAATGACAGGGAGAGACTGGTGAGCTACCTGTCATGTAAATATTTAATCATAAACACAGATATCACAACTCTGCTGAAAAAGAATATAAATAAAGACATGAGCAGAGCTTTTACAGCAGCTCAACATTTATTTATTTTATCTTTCCTTCTCTCTGTGTGTGCAGCTGGAGCAGCTTCAAACACAGACGTCTGAGCTTAAGAAGCAGAAGTCGGAGCTGGCTCGGCTGGGAGCAGGTGAGCTGATTAAAGTCAGCCAGGAGCTGTTTGAAGAGAAGAAGAAGTACGAAGACATCCTGGGTGTCGTTATGCAACTGGAGAATGTGGTGGAAATTGGCAAGCAGGAAATAGAAACTCTCAGGTGAGATGCAGAGGCAGAGCTTCGTCATCATATTCACTTTTCCATTCAAGCAAAATGCCACAAAAAACAATTTATTGTGTGTAAATGTGCGTTTTGTGCTTATCAGACTGGAGCGCATTGACTGGATGGCTCAGGCGGAGCAGCTGAAGCAGCAGACACTCGCCACGCTCTCTGAGAGGGACCAACAACTGCGGCAGCTCAGCGCCATGTTGGAGGAAGCACGCACACACACACCCAAACTCCAGCAGGAACAGTATCAGAGAGAGGTAAACTTCTGCTTGTTTAAGACTGTAGAGTAGAATAATAGATCCTGTAGATAGTGGCGTCGAAAAATCACTTGCTAGAAGTCAGTATTTTCCAACCTTTTGGTTCCAGTTGGTATTGGAAATATTTGACCTTTAAGTGAAGACTTTTCCATGGAGCAGGGAAGGTTAGATGTGGCCCTAAATGCCTATACATTTATATTGCTATGTTTACATACAAAAAAAAGAAGTTTCTGCAATGGTTATATATACTTGTCATCAAAAGTTATAGAATCTTTTTTTTTTGCCTTCCAGACATTTAGCTTATAGAACGAATAATATTAACTACAAATAACATGAATAATATAAACTATATAATCAGTTTGACTTAGAATTAGGATGTTTCATCTAAAGTGAACTTTGTACGGTGTCCCTATCTTCTCTGCAGGGCACGGAGGAGATGGACAGTGCTCCCGGAGCCCCACAGGAGAGAAGCAGCCTGGTCGACAGCCACGCCCACATAGCTGAGGTCAAAGAGCTCCAGAAAAGGTATAAAGCAGAGAAGTCTCACCAAAAAAACGTTTTTAAAGCTTCTGGATTCTTAAATCAGTGTGGAACTGTTTTTCATCAGGCTGGATGAGGAGATGCAGCAGAGAGTGGCGGCTGAGGAGCAACTGATGGCCACACAGGACCGATTAAAACGGTATGAAATGGGATCCAGGTTTATTATAGAGATGGGGAATTAAAGCTGCTATATTAAAAGGTTTTAATATGCTAGAGTTTATGAAATTAGTGTGTAATGTGGAATTGGGGAAAACGCCAAAAGAGCAATCTCCTGACAGCAGTTTTCCTCGGCTCTGCAGAGCTTTTTGGCATTTTTCAGCTCATTGTTTTGGTTTTTCAGCCCATTTTACTGTATAAGCAAAAAAATTTATGAATGCTTATGAAGCTGAATGAATAAAATGTTGGACCATATGATTATTGTTTTCAAAATAATAATAATGTTATCTCCATTTGTTGCTCTTCCAATATATACATTTTATAAAATGTATTAAGGACATTGATTATTAGGTTTCCATTATTTAGATTTAATCAAATACTGTTGGCACTAATGATCTAGGACTTTCTGCTTCTGTTGTTTACCTGCATGTGAATAATTAATGGTTCAGCTCTGATAAATGTGCTCAATCAACAGGATATGACGGCTAACATCTGTCGTTATTGTTGTTGTTATTAGTCACAGCCAGGCTCAGTGGCACTCCGCACAGGAAGAGGATCACTCAGAGACCGCAGTCTTTATCGAGCAGGAAGGAGCCGTCACTCGAGTAAGTCCCCGCTAACGTCCTGCAACACCTCATTTGTCATCTTAATAACTGTAATAATGAAGACTGATGAGCCGAATGTTTCCCGTCACCTTGTCCCTCCCCGCCTCTTTCTCACAGACTCGGAGAGGTGGTCCGGGTTTGATGCGGATGCTCCGAGTGGCCTTCTGCTCCCGTCAGCGCACCCCTCTGCTGTTCAGCCTCTATCTGCTCACTGTGCACGTCCTGCTGCTGCTGTGCCTGGGCGGATACCTCTGAAACCAGCTCCCTTAAAGAAAAAAAGAGAGAAAACTAAGATAGAGAGAGAGGAGGGGAAAGAAAATGGAAACAGACCTAACCCGAGCCATCAATATGTTTTATATCGTTACATGTAAATACGTATAGAGGGGTGTGAGGGATGTCCTACACACAAACATTGCACTTTACAGGACTTAATCTTTTAGCCAAAGTATGTAGATGTATATGATGAGTTGTTGGCATCGGTTTTAACCATGTTGCTCTTGAGGTAAACCCAAACAGAGAGGACATAAAGGGACTAATTTTTCTCTTCAAAAAAATGTGGTTTAAGAGAAAGAGAAAGATTCATAATATAGTATTTTGGCTGATGGTGTTCTCTGGTGCCTTTAGCTTTGGATATATAAGGGTCACTTTATGTTAGAGCAAAAGTCTGACATTTTGGGAAGTAAGCCAGTTTATCTGTCTGCCAAATGTGACGCCACTGTCAGCCTACCATTAGCGTAGCATAGCAGGAAGCAGCAAGCCTCGCTCTGTTAAATGGTTAGAAAATCCACACAATAAACAATGGCTAAGGTCATGATTAACCTTTGTTGGAAAAGAGGCTAAATAACACACTAAAGGTTGGCGAGGAAACAACTGGCATGGCTGTTTTGACCTTTGACCTTTTACCTCAAGCTATCTGAATGAAAAGGGGTTGTTATGGTACACATGGCTTTTACCTTAAAAGACATGCTCGCTTTAATATAAAACCCGTTTTTCTTTCCCAACTGAAATATTTCATGAACTTGGCCCAGTTTTATTCTTGTGATGATATTTGTCTCTACTAAAGCCATGTGAAATGACGGCGCCCTCTAGTGGTTGTAGTAATTGCAGTGAAATCACCTGTTGTGACCTCAAGGATCATCACAGCCAAATGAAACCCTTCCTTTTCCTTGTAGTATCCAAAATTGAGGGAGTTTTTAAGAGATGATGTGTATTTTTTGTTATGATAGAACAAAAATTACACGATTATTTTAATTTAGTGAGTTTAGTAGGTACTTTGAGGTGCATTTTGTTACCGATTGACAGAGCCAGGCGAGTTTCCAGTCTAACTCTGCTGCTATCAATCTAACTATCAATCTCTTACTCAAATGAGCTAGTTATTTCCCAAAATATCATTAAATATTACTTTTAAGATGGCTTGAGGTTCAGGATGTGCTGTTCTAGTCCAGTCTCTTCCTCTTCTACTCATTTCATGCACAAAAACGAGCACAGTGCAATTTCTGTTCTTAAACATTCCTACTGTGTGTTTCCTTTCCTTCTTATAGAAATAACATTTTAAAAAGGCAGCATTATACTGATATCTGTACATATGTACATGTATTATGTACATCAGCTGGATATAATAATAGCCACCGTCCATGCTTCTGTTGCACAGATTTAGATATTAAAGTTTGCTCTGTAGTTTTTATGGCAGGTGAAGCTGCCATTCAGGTGCAATGTTACCACAGTGGGATCATTCCAGAGGAGAAAGACTGCTGTTTTCTAGTGATATCTATCCATCTATAGACTTCTCTGATGTAGCATAATTTATTGCCCATAATGGTTAAAATTACCCACTACCCACAAGTACTACATTGTCATCATCTTCTCAATTCTTCTTTATTTAATCGCTCACTGTTTGGGGAAATGATGTGTCTGTACTTATATTTTAACATTCCTCTTCTTCACATCTTACACTCACTGAAATATACTTCAGCTGTAAATAAATGTTTAAAAAGGGCTGTATAGAAAACTAAAATGTAATAATTAAAGTGTTGGTGGTTTAGATCAGGGGCTGATCTTGTCAGGCATTAATAATTTGCTCCTTTGTGAAAAATAGAATTATCTTTTTGTTTGTTTCATCTTTATCTGGTCTCAGTTGATTTTAATACTAATTGAAAACACACCTTTTCCCTTTTTATTTGTGAAGTAAGTTAGAAAAAAAATGGGTTTTCATTTAACAGTGATGTTTCAGATTTAAATGTGGGAGTGACGTCATGGCATACTGTGACATGCTGGACTTAAAACACTTTAATGCTTCTCTGTGTAAGAGGAAACATGTAAACACTGTTTTGCTGACACTTAAGCCACTATCACCTTTTTGCAAAAGTGCTCATAGCACAGAATAAAGATGAAAAATACTTAATTGTGTCTCACGATACTGATGTCAGTAAATTACTAAACATGGAAGTTAAAATAGCACAAATTAAATTTATTTAATCAACTAGAGAAAGCCAGTGGGTATGGAAAACAGGTTCAACTAGAGAAACAGTGTTTATTTTTTTCATGCAGGATGTGAACTTTCCTGCAGGGGAATTATTGCATTACATTTAAATAGTGTTTTTACATTTTCCTAATTTAATTTAATAAGGTTTCATATCTACTTGAGCTATTTCTTTTTCAAAAATACATTTGATGGCTTCGAATCTTGACAAAGACTCAAACCAAAACAAAGAGAAAAAAAAATCTAACTTCTATAAATAAATACATATACTTTATTTAATTGTTTTGTCGGAATGGACCTTGACACCAGTATTCATTCCCATTTTTTTTCTTGTCACTGTAGGATGTTGTATATAAGCAGTGTATGGCTGCCCCCAAGTGTTGGAAACACACAACTAGCTAAATCAAAGCTGCAGCTGATTTTCAGGACTTCCTCAAACAATTAACAAAAGAAGAAACCCCAGCAAAGGTATACTTTATAGTACACATTTCAAGACTATTTAGAAATAACATAAACATAAAAACAATGATGGCCATTAATCTCCAAATCTTGATAGTCTTGCTATCTAAAAAACACAATATAGGTTAATTCAAGTTCATTATTATTCAAATATACTAAAGAATTAAAGACGTAAACCAATAATTGTTATACCTAACTTTTAAAATCAATTGCAAATAAGGAGAAACGGCAGTGAAACAAAAAAAAACAACGCAACTGTTGTCAGTGTCGACGTGTTGTAGTTGGAAATAATTTAGTTGTGTATCCTAAAATTCACTCTTATTATCACTTTGTCTGGTCTCCTATCCTCGGATTTCCGTGAGCCCTTGAATGCCTTTACTTAAAGAAAATGTATTTTAAAGGCCTTTAATTTCATTTTATACTAAATGTGCATTGTTAATGATATAATAGCCGTTATAGCCGTTCACGTGTTCCTAATTAAGGTGCGTTTTAAAACATCCTATTATTTACACGAACGCGCGTTCACGTACGCTACATGCGCGTTCCCTTGACGCCCATCAGACTGTCACATCTTGAGTGGAACTTTCAGGAACTCTGCAGGTGAAATATCCACTTAAACACGGATATATTTTACCCTGAAAACTGAAAGGTAAGGCTAATTATCCTCTTTTACACTTACTCTAACAAACCTGTGTGTCTGTGTGTGTCTTTGTTTTCTTGACATTTAAATCTAGTTATTAAGGAAGTGGATTTAGTCAGTACGTAGTTGAAGCTAATGTACCTAAAACCGTTAGCAAAACAGCAATGGCTTCAAAGCTGTTGAAGCAATATAGTAAGAAAAAAGCTAAAATTAGGTCGCATTTATATTTTCATTTTTACCTGTATGTGTAATATAATGCACACTATTAATCTAACTAAAATTACCTGCCTACAGCTACCACTTTAATAAGTAAGTTATGATTAAAATTGCAAATTAAAAGTGACATTTTCAAAGTTAGCATTAATAACGTGAATATAGACAATATATTGTATGACTTCCTCAAGATATAATGTTATATTAAGTGTGTAATATAAGTTTTTTAAGGTTTACAGGAAGTAATTATTGTGAATAATAGGCTGTAAAGTTTCTATTTCTTTAGTATTTTAGTGTCTTTTTTACACTACATGAAGTACTGTGAGTAAGCTGGTTTCATTATGGGGAAATGGAGCTTCATGTTGAAAATAACTTCCTTTTTGAGACTTCAGCAAATGGTGGGCAGAGCTTGTGGTTAGACATAAGCTTGCTCAGTGCTCAGAATAAGCAAGTGTTGAATAGACTATAAATATTAATAACTGTACTTATGCGACACCTTTCAAGACAAACCTGTTAAATGCTTTATAATAGAAAAAATGAACTTAAAAGTACATACTTTCTATAAAATAGTTTCAGTAGTTATTACAGGTACAATGAGTTAAGAGAAAACACAATGCATGAATGTGTAACTGTTTTTCATGTCTTGTTGTGCACATAAATGATCACTAATCACTTTTTTCTGTGACTTTCCGTGTTTTGCGTCCCCAGATGTGGAAGTCAGTCGTGGGCCACAATGTGAGCATGAAGGTGGCGTCAGAGGGGGATGACTGGGAGACAGACCCTGACTTTGAGGTACTGTTTACTCCTCGGAGCAGCGTATATCCCATGTGTGCATCAGTCGAACCCATTTCTGACTTTGTGTTTCAGAACGATGTATCGGAGCAGGAGCAGAGGTGGGGAGCAAAGACCATCGAGGGTTCAGGACGGAAGGAGCACATCAGGTAAGACATTGTGTCTGTCTGGACATTAAAGATTATTTAAGTGATGTAGAGAAATTTAGGGCAGTGTAGGATCTGTGTAGCAACAGGAAGAGGAAGTGAGAACAGAGTGCAAGCTGACAGGCAGCATCTGTGTCCTAATATGGCCATTATGTGTTGATGACACTATGACAATAAGATTTAAACCACTGAGTTTCTCACTGTTGACATGCTGTGGCCATAAATTCATGTAGTAGTGCTGAGTGTAAGAATAGGACTAGAGATTGCATCCAGAGTAAGCTACCACTTCTTGAAACGTCAGCAAACGATCATGAATGTGTGAGTGAAACTATACTGTGACAGTTTGAAATGCACATAAGCTGCTTTAAAAATACTGATACTTTTCTACATGGGGGCAATGCAAACACACGTTTTATTACGAGTTATTCCTCACAAGGTTGAGAAAAATACCTTTTGCTGTTCTTTATCCTCACAAAGGACGTTTCAGTTAGAACAAAGTTGGAGTTACATAACTTGACTCTAAAGATTTTGAAATATAAAATTAAAAAGTATGGAAAGACAACATGCCAGATTAAAGGCGAGTGAGGCTGTTCTCAATGTGCATCTCTGTATCAGTGTGCCAGCGTGTTTGACCTCTGTGTGACCTCTCAGTGTGGCAGAGCTCAGGAAAAATGTGGCTGTGGAGCACGAGAAGGTGAAGCAGAAGGAAAACACTCCCAAAGCGTCATACGGATATGGAGGGAAGTTCGGAGTTGAAAAGGACCGAATGGACAAGGTTGCCCAATTGTGCTCCTACTTACTGTTGCATTTAATCTTTTTGTCCTTCACTTTGTATCCAACGCTGATATAAAGCTTTTTTAAACTCTCTCGTGTTCAGGCGGCTCTGGGACACGACTATGTGGCACAGGTGGAGCAGCACTCCTCCCAGAAAGATGCAGCAAAAGGGTTCGGTGGGAAATTTGGAGTTCAGAAAGACCGAGTTGACAAGGTGAGACACTCTGAAAGTCCTCGTCCTCTCAGACACTTAATTTGATTATTATTACTTTACCTGAAGGTCTGACCTTCAGTGGGTAATGTACATGCAGAGATAGAAAATGGAAGAAGTTCCTCCGTCTGCTCACTTTAAATTTTGACATGAAAATTTTGTTTTTTAACATTACAAACCGTTTTGGAGCCAAACATGGCTTTAAAATAACAGCACATATTTTGTAACCATTAGTTTAACTTTTTAAATGAAAAAAATATTTGCATGTTCATAGATTTGGATTTTTTTTTTATGAGGAAACAGTGAGTATGAGCATGAGGAGTATTTTTTTTAAGAATTATTAATTATCATTTCTTCACAGTCTGCCATGAACTTTGATTATAAAGGAGAGGTGCAGCAACATGCATCTCAGAAAGGTAGGTCCGCCTCTCTAACAGTATAAAACTTTCTCTTTGTAAGCTGCTTCCTAACAGATCTGTCCTTTCAACCCTCGTGTTTTCAGACTACTCAAAGGGATTTGGAGGAAAGTACGGAGTGGAGAAGGAAAAGGTGGATAAGGCTGCTTTGGGATACGACTATAAAGGTCAGACAGAGAAGCACCAGTCACAAAAAGGTGAGTTTAAGTTGTATTTATTGTCAGTTTTCCTCTGTTTTCTTGCCATGAACTTTATTTTGCATCTCGTTTCCACCAGACTACGCTAAAGGCTTTGGAGGAAAGTACGGAGTGGAGAAGGAGAAAGTGGACAAGGCCGCTCTGGGGTACGACTATAAAGGAGAAACAGAGAAGCACCAGTCACAGAAAGGTTTGTTTAAATTGCAGCATTTGTCAGTGTGACGTCTTTATTCTTGATGTCTGATTTTTATTAATGCGTAAATCTTGTATTTTATTTATTGACTATGTTATACTGTATATGATGAAGTTTAAGCTTTATTATTGTCAGTTTTCCACTATTTGCTCGACATAAACTTTATTTTGCATCTTGTTTCCACCAGACTACGCTAAAGGCTTTGGAGGAAAGTACGGAGTGGAGAAGGAGAAGGTGGACAAAGCTGCGCTGGGGTACGACTATAAAGGAGAAACAGAGAAGCACCAGTCTCAGAAAGGTAGCTTTTATGTAGCATGAGTCATGTTTAGATCCTTTTTTGTCTAATTTTTATTCATATATATCGATATCTATCTATCTATCTATCTATCTATCTATCTATCTATC